>CM074492.1:32542257-32625854 GCA_037389245.1 Oryzias sinensis | reverse complement strand
GATAGTCAATATGCCCAAAACAAGTGCCCAGCACTGTACAAGAAACGAGTTGAACTCAAATCCAGATTTGACTTGCTAACTACCCACCATACTGAGCGTCTGCTTCTAAAAAACAGGACCATGTTCTATAGCTATGGAGATAAGTCTGACAAATTACTAGCCAACCGACTCAAAGGTTTTAAAGCAAAACAGGCTATTTCCAAAATACAAGTAGGTCCTGGCCGAACTACAACTGACCTTTCAGAAATTAATGCAACGTTTAAAGAATTCTACACTAAACTTTACACCTCAGAGTCCCATGGGGATGCCAGTGACATTCATAACTTTTTCAGCAATCTTGATATTCCTGCTATTTCAGAGGTCTCACGGAAAAAATTGGAAGAACCCATATTGGAGGCAGAAATAGTTGCAGCCATCAAGTCAATGCAGTCAAACAAGTGTCCTGGTCCAGATGGCTTCCCTACAGAATTTTTTAAAAAGTTTTCCAGTCCTAGCTCATAGATTGGAGAGCATCCTTCCTACCATTATTTCCAAGGATCAGACTGGCTTAATCAAAGGAAGACAGGCATATTTTAATATTAGACAGCTCTTCAATATAATTTATTCTGCCCCTGAAGACGTACCTGAATGTGTGATTACTATTGATGCAGAAAAGGCATTCGATCGGGTCGAGTGGCTGTATCTGCTGGCTGTACTGAAAAAAATTTGGTTTTGGCCCTGCCTTTAATCTATGGATCAAGTTACTTTATTCTGAGCCCACTGCAAGGATTCGCACTAACTCCCAAATATCAAGCCCCTTTAATCTGTACCGTGAGACCAGACAGGGCTGCCCTTTGAGTCCTATACTCTTCAACTCTTCAAAATGGAAATAAAGATCCCAAGAGAAAGATAAGTGAATGAAAATGGCTCTAAACTTACCCACGATCCCTCCCTTTGATGTGCTAAACGACTCAGCTAATGTCAGCCTTTGCTGGCAGAAATGGCTAAATAGTTTTAAACTCTAATATAGCTGCAGCAGGAGTTCCTGAAGAGATTAAAAAAGCTGGCAGCAACTTCTGAATTTGGAGACAATTTGGATCTTTTATTCATGATCAAGTGATTAACCAGTGCACATCAAACACGTTGCACAGACAACTGCTATGTGAGAAGGATTTCAAATTTCCAAGACTGTTAGAAATTGCAAGAACCAGATGTGCTGCTAAATTTTCTCAGTTACATTGACGTGTTCTACCTACCCTGCTAAAGGTGGAAAGCTGTTGTGAACGGGTTCCTCTTCACCATGGAAATGATTCTGCCATCATCCACCACTGTTGTCTTCCGTTGACGTCCAGGTCTTTTTGGAGCAGGTGTGTCCTGCACTTCTTTGAGGCTGGGGCGGCCACTTCAACAGATGTAATGAAAATGGAACATACCATTGTCATGTGTATGGTAAGTGCATTGTCAAGGTTTTGTAAGACTAATGGAATTTGAACACACTTGTGACATCCAGGTAATGCTGTCATCCCTTACACAACACTCTAGTCATTAAAGAGGTACACTTAGTACCTTTTGAACCCCCACACAAACTACACTCTGAGTGTCCAATTTCCTTATTCCTCAGCTGTCAATAATTGTGCAAGGAGCAAACAACCATCACTTGAACATTACTAAATGGCTCCTTGCAAGGGGAGGTGTTGGGAGTTTAAAAAAGGAAAAATCTGTGTGATGTGCCTGTGTCTCACCTACTTTATTCTTATGTGTTGCATAGGTGAACATTTGTGCCCTACAGGTTTGCCAAGTGGTCTAAAATCTTGATAGCTTGTGCATACCACCTACGCTCCTCGTACAGGTTTGACCATTTTTCCCCTGAAGACAGTCCATAAGGGCAGTTGGGACCAGCAGCAGCTTTAAACCAGTTCTGTATCAAACTGGTACCCTTAAGGAGACTGGCAGTGGTGTGGTCAATTCTCCCTGTTCTGGTCTTATCTCTAACAACTGTGTTTTGAACAAGCTGGAACCTTTTGTAGGGACCGCACTAATGGCCAGAACAGTTTCATTGAAATCAATACAGATCATGATCCCCTTAAAAAACGGACTCGTATTGAAATGATCACATGGCTGAAGAAGGTCATGCTGACTCAACAGAGACTGCTCTTCACTTTCCTTTTAAACCTGGTGATGGGAAGCCTCTTATAACCCTTATGATATCCTAGGCACTTTACCATTTGGAGTTGGGTCATCTAGACCCACTAGACAGTGCTCTGAACCTTTTTTCTTCAATAATTTGTGATCTTCACTGGTGTCCATGGATTACATGAAATCTTTCCACCTTTATCCACCTTTGTCATGGTAGGGAGAACACGTCAATGTAAGGGTGGGGTCATAGGGTACCACAAGGGTTAAGTGTTTTGAACATAAATGTTTGTTGAGAGCTAAAACATGTTTGTTTTCTGCTAAATACACTGACCAAAAATATAAACGCAACACATTTGTTATTGCTCCCATTTTTTTATGGTCTCAAAGACGTGAAACATTTTCCACATACACAAAATAACCAGTTCTCTGAAATATTGTTCACAAATCTGTGTAAATCTGTGATAGTGAGCACTTCTCCTTTGCCAAGACAATCCATCCCACCTCACAGGTGTGCCATATCAAGATGCTGATTAGACAGCATGATTATTGCACAGGTGTGCCTTAGACTGGCCACAAGAAAAGGCCACTCTGAAATCTTCAGTTGTATCACACAGCACAATGCCACAGAAGTTGCAAGTTTTGAGGGAGCGTGCAATTGGCATGCTGATAGCAGGAATGTCCACCAGAGCTGTTGCTAGGGAATTGAATGTCCATTTCTCCCCCATAAGCCGTCTCCAAAGGCGTTTCCGAGAATTTGGCAGCACATCCAACTGGCCTAACAACCGCAGACCACATGTAACCACACCAGCCCAAGACCTCCACATCCAACATATCCACCTCCAAGATCGTCTGAGACCAGCCACTCGGACAGCTGCTTAAACAATCTGTTTGCATAACCACAGAATTTCTGCACAAACTGTCAGAAACCATCTCAGGGAAGCTCATCTGTATGCTCGTCGTGTCATGGCCTGTCAGTTACTCCCTCCTCCCCCCTCCTTCCTGTGGCTGACGCGACCAGCTGGATCTACTTACCTCATCATCTCCATCCTTCATAACCTCCTCCAGGATCATCAGCCGGTGCCAGTTCGTTGTTCCTCCTATGGTGCATAGTCTGGTCAGCTCATGTTTATTGTCTTAGTCTCAAAGAACCAAGCTCATGATTTTGTCTTCACTCTGCTTCAGGACATTCACCTTCAGGATCCTTACCTGGTCGCAGTTCTCCCACGTTGCAGTCACGCCATTCCTGAAACCTCCAGCCAAACGCCTCGCCACGCCTTGCTTCACGCTTCACGCCATCTCAAGCAACCTCCATCCTATGCCTCGTCTCGTCTGGACTCAAGCTACGCTCCCGCCGTCGTTCCACTCTCGAGGAAACTCCCGCTCCAGATTCCATCTGCCTGCTCTCGCTCTCTCCCCCTGGAATGAAGCTCTGTCTAGCTCACATTCTGATTAAAACCACTTCATACTTACCGTTGTGTCAGGTCTCTTTCCGGGTTCCAGCATCTGGGTCATTCCTGAACTCTCGTTCGTATCATGACACGTCGTCCTCATCGAGGTCTCGACCTCACTCCAGTTCGTCGTCGTAACTGACTTGAGTGGGCAAATGCTCACATGCGATGGTGTCTGGCACGTTGGAGAGGTGTTCTCTTCACGGATAAATCCCGGTTTTCACTGTTCAGGGCAGATGGCAGACAGCATGTGTGGCGTCGTGTGGGTGAGCGGTTTTCTGATATCAATGTTGTGGATCGAGTAGCCCATGGTGGTGGTGGGGCTATGGTATGGGCAGGCATATGTTATGGGCGAAGAACACAGGTGCATTTCATTGATGGCATTTTGAATGCACAGAGATACCGTGACGAGATCCTGGGGCCCATTGTTGTGCCGTACATCTAACAACATCACCTCATGTTGCAGCATCATAATGCACGGCCCCATGTTGCAAGGATCTGTTCACAATTCTTGGAAGCTGAAAACATCCCAGTTCTTGCACGGCCAGCATACTCACCGGACATGTCACCCATTGAGCATGTTTGGGATGCTCTGGATCGGCGTATACAACAGCGTGTTCCAGTTCCTGCCAATATCCAGCAGCTTTGCACAGCCATTGAAGAAGAGTGGACCAACATTCCACAGGCCACAATAGACAACCTGATCAACTCTATGCGAAGGAGATGTGTCGCAGTTCATGAGGCAAATGGTGGTCACACCAGATACTGACTGGTTGTCTGAGTCCCCTGACCCCCTCAATAAAACAAAACTGAAGATTACAGAGTGGCCTTTTCTTGTGGCCAGTCTAAGGCACACCTGTGCAATAATCATGCTGTCTAATCAGCATCTTGATATGGCACACCTGTGAGGTGGGATGGATTGTCTTGGCAAAGGAGAAGTGCTCACTATCACAGATTTAGGCAGATTTGTGAACAATATTTCAGAGAACTGGTTATTTTGTGTATGTGGAAAATGTTTTACATCTTTGAGTTCATACCATAAAAAATGGGAGCAATAACAAAAGTGTGCCGTTTATATTTTTGGTCAGTGTATACTCAAGTCAGTAAGATGCATTCCTTTTAAGTCGGAACCATTAGACAATTTGAGACAATTTGTTTTATACACCTGGAGGGTTTAAGCTAACGGGAAGGGATGTAGATCATTCAGTAGAATGTCTGTATTTTCATACCCTTACAGGACACCGTAGAAAGGAAGTTCAGTTTTCTGGATGTCGTCTGATGTAGGATGGCTGCATGTTTGACATTAAAAGCAGTATTCCAGCTCTTCCTAGTGTGATCCTTGATTCACACAAACATATTGAGATTTGAGAGATGAAGGTTTTAAATATCAGCTTCTTTTAGTTATCCTAGTTTTAGTTTAAGCAAAACAGTGTAAATTACAGTAATAGAGGGGGAAAGTGCAAATGCTCAACCTGCGTTTGTCTGATGGGTCTTGTGTGGCTGTCAAAGGGTTTGTGTGACGTATCCTAAGCTTTTGACGCCTCTTGAATTTGTGTGGTACTCTGTGAGAGCTACCACTTTGTATATGTGCTCCACTTTGGATAAATACTTCTTTGGAAAGAAGTATTATCTTGGGCAGGGGTATGTTATGGCTGTGGCCGTATTTGGTTTTGTTCATTCTGTTTTTTTCTTTTCTTTTTGTGTCAGAGTGTGACTTTTGTGTTTTTGTGGAAGTTTTGTATGTATGTGTGTCTGAATATATTTCAGGTGTTGTGCTGGAAAGGGTGTGGCCTCCATTTGGACCCAAGCTGATGGAGGCAGCCTTCAAAAGCACCTTGTGGACCTCCAGCCTGTGAGAAGGGAGCTTGGCTGCAACGGTCTCCACTGCAGCTTGGCTTCTCCATTTTACTTTTTAATTCTTTGTGTTTTGTGTTTAGGCCAACTCTGTAGTTTTGCTTTGTCTCATTTTGTTACAGTGAAGTTGTAGAGGTGAACTGCCATTGTTTTCTCCTGGTTATGTTAGTCCAGGGAGGTCAATGTTTGTATTTGTTTTCCCTTTTCTTTGGGTTCAGGTAAGATGGTTATCTGGAGGGTTAACCACACCCAAAAAGAGGGGGATAATTCTGCAAAAATTAAAAAAAGAAAATATACAATTAGCTCTATTGCAAGAAACTCATTTAAATGATCAAGAACACGAGAAACTTAAAAAACGAGGATTCAGACATACATATTACAGTTCATACAAACAAAGCCGCAAACGAGGAGTCGCTATTCTGATATCAAACAGAACTCAATTTGAAACTGACAAAGTCATAAAGGGGAAGGACGGGCAGTACATCATTGTTAAAGGACGAATGGGAGATGCAGTTTTGACAATAGTCAATGTATATGCCCCACCTGAAAGTGATAAACAGTTTTTTAAATCCCTGTTTAACGTTATTGCTGAAGAGGCCGAGGGTATATTAATCTGCGGAGGAGACTTCAATGTAGCCTTAAACTTTAAACTAGACACAACTAGTAAACATAAACATAAAAAGACTATTGTCAAATTTGTTAAATTATCCATGGAAGAACTGGGATTGCTGGATGTGTGGAGAAGCTTAAACCCTCGTAAGAAAGCTTACACACATTACTCCGCAAGTCACAAAGTACATTCACGAATAGACTATTTCTTTGTTTTTAAATCAGATATTAATAGAGTGGAAGAATGTAAAATTGAGGGTGCAGATGTGTCTGACCATAATATCCAGCACATGAAAATAAATATATCAAATAGGAAGAAACAAACAACATGGAGACTGAACGTTGGGATTTTGAATAATGAAACAATTATAAAGGACATAAAAACCGACATAAAACAATATATGGATGACAATGACAATGGAGCGGTAGACCCTACAGTGCTATGGGATGCTCTTAAAGCCGTAATTAGAGGAAAACTAATAGCGAAAACAGCATGGTTGCGGAAAAAGAGAATTCAAAAATATGAAGAATACTCGGTAAAATTAAAAGAACTCGAACAGCAGCTTGTAAATAAAAATACAACAGAAATATACCAACAAATACAAAATATTAAAAAACAAATCAACCACATATTAGAGGACGAAATAGAAAAAAAGATGATTTATTTCAAACAAAGCTATCAGGAAGTAGGGCCTAAATCAACAAAATTACTAGCCAAAAGAATTAAAAAACAACAAACTCTGAATACAATCTATGAAATCCTTGATCCCGAAACCAATAAAGTAACAAATAATCCAGAGGAAATTAAGAGAATATTCACTAATTACTATAAAAAGCTATATTCACAACCTCCTTCAGCCTGTGAACAAGATAAAAGAAGCTTTCTGGAAAATATAGATCTGCCATTTATCGGATTAAATCAAAATAAACTACTTACAGCTGAAATCACTACAGAGGAAATATTAAAAACCATAAGCTCTTTGAAAAACAATAAATCACCAGGCAGCGGCGGGTTTCCAGCTGAATGGTATAAAATATTTAAAGATGAGCTGACTCCAATATTACACAAATCTTTGAATTGGACCCTACAAAATAATAAAATGCCTATTTCCTGGTCCGAAGCAATTATTTCAGTTCTGTTGAAACCAGGGAAAAACAAACAGTCGTGTGCCAATTATAGGCCTATTTCAGTACTAAATATAGATTACAAAATCTACACGTCTATAATCTGTAACAGGATAAACACATTTTTACCTGACATTATTGATGAGGACCAGACGGGATTCATAAAAAGTCGCCAGACACACGACAACATTAGAAGAACCTTACACTTAACTGAAAGAGCCCAAAGAGAACATATAAGTACAGTTCTCTTAAGTATTGACGCGGAAAAAGCTTTTGACTGCGTTAATTGGGAATTTTTATTCCTAGTCTTAGAAAAAATGGGATTTAATAACAAATCGGTTGAAATTATAAAAACAATATATTCACAACCAACGGCTAAAATTAAAATAAACGGAAATTTAACAGGAACATTTAAATTGGAAAGATCCACTAGGCAGGGTTGTGGACTCTCCCCGACTCTGTTTGCTCTCTTTATCGAGCCTCTGGCACAGGCAATCCGAGAAAAACCTGAAATTAAAGGAGTTTCAATGAATGGCGTTGAACATAAAATAGGATTGTTTGCTGATGACCTAATAGCGTACCTTGAACAACCAGAATCATCAATTCCACAGTTTATGAAACTGTTGGGAACATTTGAAAATTTATCGGGATATAAAATTAATATTTCAAAAACTCAGACTCTAACATTCAACTATGTTCCCTCTGAATACATTAGAAACAACTTTAAATTCAATTGGAATATGAAAAGTATTAAATACCTAGGAGTAGAAATAACACAAGACTTTCAACATATAAACATTAAAAATTATTTAGAAGTACAAGACAAGATAAAAAAAGACATAGAAAGATGGTCAACACTCCCACTAGATTTCAGCTCTAGAATCGAAATAGTGAAAATGAACATATTGCCGCGGTTTTTATTTTTATTTCAAGCTCTACCAGCACAGGTCTCCAACACTCAATTTGCAACGTGGGACAAAACAATATCCAGATTCATATGGGACAATAAAAGATCCAGAATAAAATATGGCACCCTCCAGCTTCCAAAGAACAAAGGAGGTATGGCTTTACCAAAGCTAAAAGAGTACTATATCGCCTCACAATTACGGTACTTATGCTGTTGGTGTAACCCCCATTATACTGGAAAATGGAAAAATATTGAATGTGAAACTTTACAAGAACCTATTCAAAACATAATTGGTGATAAAGAGTTATATGAAACAAAGAAAAGGCATTTAGATCCCATAACAAATCATACACTAACTATATGGTTCAAACTACTCCAAAAATACAAAATCTTAAATAGTGCAAAAAAATTAAAATGGGTTGCATATGACAGGCAATTTAAACCAGCAGAATATGATCAGACCTTTAAATATTGGACTACAAAAGGAATAACAGCATGGTGCTTGTTAGAAAAGGACGGCCAGCTGGAGAGTTTTGAGAACTTGACTAAACAATTTCACCTTGAAAAACAGGATTTTTTCAGATACTTACAAATGAGAAACTACCATAAGAAAGCAATACAGAGCGACTCCTCTGGGGATGAAGGCGGGATAGTTCACACAATAACAAAGACATATAAAGACAACAATACTAAATTGATTAGTATGCTATATAAATCATTGATGGAATATGACGAAAACACAACTTTGAAAGTAAAAGATAACTGGGAAAGAGAATTAAACATAAGGATAACTGAACAGGACTGGTTAGATATGTGGAGACACCACCATACCACCACTGGATCTCGAACGTGGAGAGAGTTTGCCTGGAAGAACCTTATTAGATTTTTCATAACACCTAAACTGAAGAACAAACATTTGAAAACAAATCAGAGCTGTTGGCGCGGATGTGGAGAAATAAATGTTGACCACTCTCATGTATTTTGGAAATGTCAGAATGTAACAGGTTTTTGGAAGATGGTGGGCGATCTCACATGCAAAGTGCTGGGTTACAAAATTCCTTTGTTGCCAGAACTGTTTTATCTGTACATGTTTTCAGGAAACCTAATCCACCAAAGTGACAAATATTTATTTAAAGTCATGTCACTAGCCGCCAAAAAAACAATAACCAGAAACTGGGGCACTACGGAGATCCCTTCAAAGGAGCAATGGACTTCAACAATCAACAACATATATTCAATGGAATTAATAACATACAGGCTGAAGCTGCAAGAGGCACAATTACACCGAAAGTGGAAAAAATGGACACTGTACAACAGATAGACACGTGGAACACCTAGACTTGACCTTTTTCTTTTCTCTCTTGTTTTTTTTATGTGATGTTGTTTGAGATTTGTGTTCATGTAACAAAAACTAATAAAAATAAAGTTATATAAAAAAAAAAAGATGGTTATCTGGGCTTAGATAGATGGAATTTGTTTTGTTTATTTTGGCCTTGGTTCACCTTGAAGTTATTGTTGTTTGTTATTTATTAATTTGTAAATACATTTGTCGTATTTGTATGGAGACATTCGTTTGGTTGTGTTCGTTTATTTAAATTTGGTGGCCAAAACAATTTACTTTATGTTGTTATGCCCCTCCCTTCTGGAGGGAACGGAACGCTGCCTTCAGAGCTGGGAATGAAGCTGGTCTGAGAACAGCCAGGGCCAACCTGTCACGAGGCATCAGGCTGGCCAAGAGGGAGCACTCCAGGAAGGTGGCTGACCGATTCAGCGACAGTGGTGACACCAGGAACCTGTGGCGGGGCATCCAGACCATCACGGATTACAAGCCCGCCCCACAGGCCTGCGACTACTCTACCCCTCTGCTGGACCAGCTAAATACCTTCTTTGCCCGCTTTGAGGCAGACAACAGCATCCCGGCACAGAAGACTTCCTCCCCCTCCCAGTGACCTAGTGCTGATGCTATCACGTGACAGCGTGAGGCGCTCACTGGGAAGGATTAAGCCACAGAGAGCCCCAGGACCTGACAACATTCCTGGCTATGTCCTGAGGAACTGTGCTGATGAGCTGACAGATGTCATCACCGACATCTTCAACCTCTCACTGAGCCAGGCTGTTGTCCCCTCATGCTTCAAAGCCACCACCATCATCCCGGTCCCAAAGAAGTCCTCTCCCTCCTGCTACAATGACTACCGCCCGATCGCTCTCACCCCCATTCTCATGAAGTGCTTTGAGCGGCTGGTCATGCAGCACATCAAGTCTACCCTCCCCCCCACTCTGGACCCCTACCAGTTTGCATATCGGTCAAACCGTTCGACCGATGATGCCATCTCAACAGCCCTCCACTCAGCCCTCACTCACCTGGAAACAAAAGACTCTCATGTCAGAATGCTATTCATTGACTTCAGCTCCGCCTTCAATACCGTCATCCCCCAGCAGCTCATCCACAAGCTAGACCAGCTAGGACTCAACACCTCCCTGTGTAACTGGCTGCTGGACTTTCTGACAGGGAGACCACAGGCAGTTCGTGTCGGCAACAACACCTCCAGCACCATTACAATTAACACAGGGGTCCCCCAAGGATGTGTGCTGAGCCCCCTTCTCTTCACTCTGCTGACTCACGACTGCACCCCAACATCAAGCTCCAACCTCTTTATCAAGTTTGCGGATGACACAACAGTGGTGGGTCTCATCAACAACAACGATGAGACCCCCTACAGGAGTGAGGTGAACAGGCTGGCTCTGTGGTGCAAAGACAATAATCTCCACCTGAATGTGGAGAAGACAAAGGAGATGGTAATGGACTTCAGGAGAACTCCCACCCAGCACGCTCCACTGATCGTCAATGGTGCTGCTGTGGAAAGGGTGAGCTGCACCAAGTTCCTGGGGGTGCACATCTCCGACGACCTGTCTTGGAAACATAATACCGTATCACTCGCCAAGAAAGTCCAACAACACCTGTACTTCCTCCGCAAACTGAAGAGGGCCAGAGCTCCTCCCCCCATCATGCAGACCTTGTCATGATACGAACGAGAGTACAGGAATGACCCAGATGCTGGAACCCGGAAAGAGGCCTGACACAACGGTAAGTATGAAGTGGTTTTAATCAGAACGAGAGCTTGACAGAGCTTCCTTCCAGGGGGAGAGAGCGAGAGCAGGCAGAAGGAATCTGGAGCGGGAGTTTCCTCGAGAGTGGAACGGCGGCGGGAGCGGAGCTTGAATCCAGACGAGACGAGGCGTAGGATGGAGGTTGCTTGAGATGGCGTGAAGCGTGAAGCAAGGCGTGGCGAGGCGTTTGGCTGGAGGTTTCAGGATTGGCGTGACTGCAACGTGGGAGGACTGCGACCAGGTAAGGATCCTGAAGGTGAATGTCCATAGGAGGAACAACGAACTGGCACCGGCTGATGATCCTGGAGGAGGTTATGAAGGGTGGAGAAGATGAGGTAAGTGGATCCAGCTGGTCGCGTCAGTCACAGGAAGGAGGGGGGAGGAGGGAGTAACTGACAGGCCATGACAGACCTTCTACAGGGGGGCCATCGAGAGCATCCTGACCAGCTGCATCACCGTGTGGTACGGAGCCTGCAATGCGTCCTGCCGGAAAACTCTGCAGCACATTGTGAGAACAGCTGAGAAGATCGTTGGTGTCCCTCTTACTGGCCTCTCGGACATTTACCGCTCCCGCCTCACCCGCAAAGCCACCAGGATTGCAGGGGACCCCTCACACCCATCCCAGAGACACTTCAACCTTCTGCCATCAGGGAGGAGGCTGCAAAGTCTGCAGGCCAGAACCAGCAGACTCAAGGACAGTTTCCTCCATCAGGCGATAAGGACACTCAACTCCCTCCCTGCCCTCCCCCCTCTGGCCCCTCCACTCCGTCCTACAAGCCCACACTGAAAACTTTCACAACAGTTCAGATCACCACTTTCACCAAAGACTGCCATCACTGATTCATCCACTTACTGTTCTCAGCACTGTTGTCACTTTAAACTGCCACTTTAACCACCTCATTGCTCTCTGCACTGTTTAGATTACTGTTATTCTTCTTATTATTCTTCTCATTATTGCTGTCTTTTTATCTATTTTTTAAGCCGTTTATTTATTTATTTATTTTATATGCTGCTTGCACTGTGGGGTGAGAGGAAAGGAATTTCATCTGTGCTGTATGTCTTTATGGATGCAGTACATTTGACAATAAAGCCGACTTTGACTTTGACTTTGACTCAATTACCCCTAGACTTAAAAAAGGGGCGTAACAGTCATCAATGTACATTATGGACTTATTACTGCAGGGAGGGGAAGGTCTGGCTCTCCTTGATCTTTAAATGACTCTGATTCAACATAGTCAGCACTAGCATGATTTCAACAACATAACTTTGCAATAATTCTGCTCAGTTCTGTGCAAGTTACTAGGCTGTAAAATCCAGTTTGTCTTGTTTTATTGGTGCTGCTTTGTCACCGGACCACACGCACAGAAGCTTGGTGACTGATTTAAACGCCACTAGATGGATGTCAGTAATGTGTTTTTATTGGGTCACAACATGAATTTGTTCCTTAAGTTTCAAGTAAAGTAAAATCATGTCCAGCCTGAAAGTGCAATCTTTGTCGCTAAAACTTCCTGTTGTTTTGATCTTGCCTGCTGTGCTGAACATGCACATCTAGGAGTGTGTCAGCATGCACCCGCCCACTCAACTCCCTAGCTATTCATGATCTCGAATTGGACTCCCACCCCTCGCCCCACGTCACACAGAAGATAGTTTCGCTGTGAAGCGCTTGAGAGGAAAAAAAGCGCTCAGTCTGATGCTAATGCGCCACGATTTACACTAAGTAACTAGAACTGCTATGTGGTGGGGTTAAAAGTAGTTAGTTAGATTACTCCCTTACCTAACTTCAAACACTGTTTGTAACGCTGTTATACCTAAACGGTGTTACTCCCAACACTGACCAGGAGTTGAATGAAGACCCCCCCAAGCGCCTCAAGTCTCTGGAAGCTGTGGAAGTGTCTTGGCTGACACGTCCCTGCAGCATTGAAAGGGGGGGTGTTTCCCCTTTTCAAGAAAGGGGGACTGGAAGGTGTTTCAACTACTAGGGCTCAGCCTCCCTGGGAAATTCTATGCCAGGGTTCTGGCAGGGAAAGTTCGCCCGATAGTCGAACCACAGATCCAGGAACAAAAGGGTGGTTTTCGTCCTGGTTGTGGAACAGTGGACCAGCTTAACACCCTTCTTAACCCTTGCGCTATCTTAGATGACCCCCCCCCCTTCCATTGACGTGTACTCCCTACCATGACAAAGGTGGGTAAAAGTGGAAAGATTTCATGGAATCCATGGACACCAGTGAAGATCACAAATCATTGAAGAAAAAAGGTTCAGAGCACTGTCTAGTGGGTCTAGATGACCCAACTCACAACGTTAAAGTGCCTAGGATAGCACAAGGGTTACGGTGTGGCAGGGTTTGTGGGAGTTTGCTCATCCAGTCTATATGTGCTTTGTGGATTTGGAGAAGGCGTTTGACTGGGTTCCCTACAGTGTCTTGTGGAGGATGCTCCGGGAGTATGGGGTCCGGGGAGCCTCACTGATGGCTTTTTGGTCTCTGTATGACCTAAGAAGGATCTTGGTTTGCATAGTCGGCAGTAAGTAAGGACTCCAGCAGGGCTGCCCTTTATCACAAGTTCTGTTCATAATCTTTATGGACATCATTTTAGATGCAGCCAGGGGCCAGAGGGGGTCTGGTTTAGGGACCACGGGATTTCCTCTCTGCTCTTTAAAGATGATATTTGCCTGTTGGCTCAATCAAGCCAGGGACTTTCGCCATAAATTGGTTGGCTTGCGGCCAAGTGTGAAGTGGCTAGGATGAGGGAACACTGCTAGGTCTGAGGCTGTGGTTCTTCACCAAAGAAAGGTAGTTTGTCATGCCCCCCCCCTTTATGGAACAGTCTGCCAGAGGACCTGAGAGCCACAGAGAGCATTGAAGTTTTTAAATAAAGTCTAAAGACCCATCTTTTTAACCTAGCTTTCAGCTAATTTTTTACTACCTTTATTTATTTAGTAATTATGGCCCGCAGCAGCAGTCACTGACTGCAAGGACCATATTGTTTTCGCAGTTGGAACGACGACTTCGCCGCCTTTCAGCGAGAATTTGACCCCCGCCGCATGCTCGAAAAGTCACCAAAATGTGCACACACCTGGGATAAATTGCAAATGAATTTTCCACAAAGTCAACGTCACCCCCCCGAAGACGATGACATCACGGCCAGCGATCCCGTCAAAAAAATGAATGGGCCGAAAATCGCATATGGGGCAGAACAAGATGTACTTCAAAATACAGTCGCGAAACCAAGACACACGTGTCGGGGATATCCCAAAGATGTTTTGAAATCATTATGGGACGGCCGCACGACCTACGGCTTGGCGGCCATTTTGTGGCGAACTCTGAGAATTGGCGATTTTCGTGTTTTCCCACAATATGGGGAAAAGACACTTTTGTTTGAACGATTTTCACGCAATTGCACACACTTGCTGCCAGCTCCAGTCTACAAACACCCCAGAAGTGTCGTTGACCTTTGACCTTGGGAAAAGGCCGCCATCTGGAATTTTCTCAAAAAAGCACCTTTAGCACCAGATACAAACGAAAACTTGTCGTTGGAATTTTCATCAATCGTCTCGTAACTTTTCGGGCACCAACGGCCAGCTACTCTGGACAAAATGTTGGAATTAGAAGTTATAGATTTTGAACGGCGTGCGCGTGGCAAGCTAGCAACCGTTGCCATCTTGGCTAGCTCACACATTTTTCATCGGAATGTCGTGAAGAGGAAATATGCGATTCATTGGCCCGCGCTGAACAAAACGATGCTACGCACGACAAGATCGATAAAGGAATGTGGCCGTGGTAAGCAAAAAACCGTCGCAAAAAAATATGCCGACTCGGCAAAAATGAAAATATTCGGAACTTTTTTTTTGAGAATCGACTAACGAAACCAATAACCAACGTTGGGCATCAATGGCAAGCTACTGTGGAAAAAATGTTGGAATTAGAAGTTGTAGATTTTGAACGGCGTGCGCGTGGCAAACTAGCAAAGTGGCGCACTGTTATAACTCCTATGTTTTTCAAAGGACTACTGTGAAATTTGAATGCATGCAATAATGCCTGAAACAGAATACATTGAAAAACACTGGATATGAACATATAAGGTATGTGGGCGTGGTTAGCATAAAACTACTGTTGCTAAGGACAACAAAAAGTTTACTTTTACCGATTTGT
The DNA here is from genome assembly GCA_037389245.1 of Oryzias sinensis. Classification (NCBI taxonomy): domain Eukaryota; kingdom Metazoa; phylum Chordata; class Actinopteri; order Beloniformes; family Adrianichthyidae; genus Oryzias; species Oryzias sinensis. The sequence goes on along the minus strand of CM074492.1, from coordinate 32,610,540 downwards.
CCGAAACTGACGTCAATCTGTTCGTCCTCCCGAGGGGACCAAAACATAAAATGGTTGCTATGGAGATAAAATCAACAAAAAAGCCGCCATTTTGGAAAAAGTGGGTTTTTTATCTTTACTTATGACATATAGCTCTCACCAATGGAGGAATGTGTTTTTCTGAGTCAGTTGATGATGCTGATCGCTATGCTAGCACTTTTAGCTGTGTTAGCATAACTAGCATAGTTAGCATAATTAGCATTTTTAAAAATGTGTTTTCCTGAGTCAGTTGATGATGCTGATCGCTAATGCTTGCACTTTTAGCCACATTAGGATAGTTAGCATAGTTAGCATAATTAGCAAATGCCGTTTTGATTAGCCTTTATCAAAAGTGGGCAGTGAGGGCGGTGAGGGAGGCGGTGGTGCATAGAGTTGGGCGTGGAAGGCGGGTTGCGTCTGCGGGCCATACAACGCCGCTTGCGGCTTTAATTTATCTTTATTTCTTTATTTTTATTTATTATCTATTTTATCTTGTTTTATGAACTTACAATAGATTTTTAATGTTATTCTAATTTTAATTTACCTTATTTCAATGGTTTATTGTTTATTGCTCTTATCAATAAGTTTTCTTTTTCATTTTCATTTTTATTTCCATTGCCTCCTCAGTTGGGACGTCTCCCTCTGGATCGGCTGCTGTTCAGTCCCTGCGGCTCTGGATGGGAACCTGCATCACTACTTAGCTGTAGTGGAGCGGGGCCTGTGATGCTGCATTTGGCTGGTAATGCGGCTGTTCACAGACAGGGAGGTTCCTATTATTAGTATTTCCAACATCTTGTGTTCATACTCAGCCTGTTTCTCATTATCTTTCCCCATCAGTTAGGGGGGTGGGAGGTGTGAAGGAAGTGGGGGTTTGTGTGTAGGTACAGGGAGGGGGGCTCTATTTTTACATTTTATTTTAATGCTTGTTTTTATGTTAATGTAAAGCACTTTGTGTTATACTTTTATGTGAAAATTGCTTTATGAATAAAGTTGGATTGGTTGATTGATATCTGGGTGGGTGGAGTGCCCCTGTCCCAGGTGAAGAAAATCTGGTCAAGATAGCTTCTGACCGCCTCCTGGGGAAGTATTCTGGGCATGTTCCACTGGACGGAGGCCCTGGGAAAGTCCCAGAACACGCTGGAGAGACTGCATCTCTCGGCTGACCTGGAAACGCCACAGAGTCCCCCCAGAGGATCTGCATGAAGTGCGAGAACAGAGAGTTTAAAGTTGTTGCCTAAGCCTGGGGGTTTCAAGACACTGAAGTCCATGTTGCTCCTGCTGGTTGAGGTTGGTTCCAGTGTAAGAAAGTGGAACCGCCATCAGTGTGTGAATGTGTGTGCATGGGACTGTGACTGTAAAGCACTTTGGGCCTTAAATCGAAGTAGAAAAGTGATAAACAAGTATCTGCCATTTACCCGCAATACCAACTTCTCTCTGTGTGCATAAGTTAATTTCAGTTGGTGCGCCCTGTGAGATAAGTCTACTATGTTTGAATAGACTTAAAACCTGTGAATAGCTGTGTGCAGACTATTTATGGGTGTGTGTTGATGTGTGTATGTGAGAACTAAGTCATACAGTTTACTCATGACACTCTTATGTTATGACTCTGTATTATTATTGACTACCCCCCCTTGTCCCCCCCATCTTAACCCCCCCCCCCTTTTTCTTTCTTCTTCTGGTTCTCAGAGAAAACACCACAGAGGCATAAAGCAGATGCACTTTCTCCTGTACCACCGTTTGAAGTCTGTCCAGCAACTGTTATACGAAACGCAAGTAAAGGTGTTCTACATTCAACTTTTTATTCCAAAAATTAAAATTACACAAACACATGGTCAAAAAACTATGTCGCTTCCAACTTTGTCAGGCTTTAATCTAACAACGCAGTCTCTGTGATGTGGGATTATTTAATTGAAAGCTCAAACTTTAACTAAGTAACTATTAAATATAAACAGTGAATTTGGCTCCAGCATAATTCGGCCCCCTAATTGATTGGCAGGATGACTAAGCAATTACAAACTCAAACATAGTGAGCCAGATACTTCAAATATCCATAATACACATCTTCTTTCCTTTGTCTTTACTTTTCAGTTACTTCTTCTTCAAACAGGCACAGTTTATTCACAGGCCTCTCTAAGCAGACTGGTCCTGGGGCCTCATTTATAAACGTTGCGTACGCACAAAAGAAGGCGTACGCCACTCTCTACGCAATAGTTGAGATTTATAAAAAGCAAACTTGACGGGAAAATGTGCGGTCCTCCACGCAAGCTCTGACCCAGGCGTACGCACAAAAACGGGTGAAATGAGAAACGGCGACACCGTCGGCAGATGGAAGAAACACGTGAAAGTGACAGTGTGTGCCAAATCGTGCTGGCATGTGCTGTGCTACACAATGTGGCACAGCTTAAAAACGTGCCTCTAGCCCCTGGCGCCGATTGCTCTGTTGGCCCCGACCCTGAACCCCATCCCCACGCATTTGAGCCAAATGCTGCTGCTGTGCGCCAGCGTTTGGAAGTGATGCGTCGCTTTTAAAGAACAACAAAAGGTGTGGAAAATATTATTTATTTAAGAATTCCCTCATCTTGCAGTTTATTTCAGTCAGGGCGGTCTTGATTTCGCCCAACTCCTTGGCCACCTCTCTGATTGAACTACTGACTTCCCTCTGCATTTCAAGGACTGCATCGGTGAGGACACGTCCACTGCTGGAGGGTTGAGAGCGCGTGCCGTGGAGACGCTGGGTCCAGACGGCTGCTCAGCTGCAGCATCGTAACCACTGGCCCCGCTGGAACACCCAGCAACTAAAATAAAATTGTTCTATATTAATAATCTGTAATTGTGTAGCCTGCATACATGTGACTTGACTGCATTCATTTTAACTATTTCTCTTACCTGGCGCGTCGGCGTCCCCCTCCGCCTCAGTCACCACAGTCACCGAGTGACGGGTGACGGAGGGGGAGGGGGGACGCCGATGAGGGGGACTTAACAGGGATTCCCCAATAATAGCGGCCAGTCTGTCATCAAGAGGGGTCAGCTCCGGTGTGTGTCTCCCCCCCCCCGTGGCGGACACACTCTGCCGATGCAGCGCTAGACGTTTTTTTTGCCTCGACTTTGATGTCCGGTCATTTATTTCATTTCTTTTTTATTTCGGCCACGGTCCGAGGTTGTGAGGCTACAGCATTTACGGCGTCTGCCACCGTTTGCCGCTCACGTGCCTTTTTGGCATTAGTAATGTCCACACTGTGCCCTCCAAACAACACTTTTCTCCTCTTTTCCACCTCGCCAACGATAACTTCAACTTCACATTGAATGAAGTTACGTTTTTTTGAGTTCCTCTCTGTATTTGCCATGATTTAGCAAGTCATGAATATTAATTTGTGGGCGTTTCACGGACTATTTATGGGCAACTATGGGCGTGTCATGACGCCGCAAATGCTGCGCTGCATTTAGAATTGGTTGTGATTTATAAAGGGAAAGATGCGTAGGATGTGCGTGCGCACGGTTTTATAAATCTGAATATTTCTGTGCGTACGCACGTCCTATGTTTCATCCGTACGCCACTTCTGACGCAAATCCTACGCAAAGCTTTATAAATGAGGCCCCTGGTCTTTATCCTTACTCTTTTCACCGTCCCACTGGATTCAGTTATTGTAACGTATCTATATTCCTGCTGGTAAGGTTTATAAGAGTCATTCACGAGACGAGGGAGCCGTTCAGATGAAGTACTTTAATATACTGCTTTGCGACAGTCGTAAATCAGAACTACGGACAGCGGCAGGGACATTACAAAAGCAATAGCTTGATTCACCAAACATTACATCCAGTATGTCTAATTCCTTTGTTTTGAGCTTATTTTTTTGGATTCTAAATTGTGTTATTTAAGTGAAACTGCTTTTCTTTGTGTTTTGATTTTTCTTTTTCTCAGTAATAAAATAACATAAATAAGATCATCAACAGTAACAAAATAAAGGCTGTCTTAGTGCTCTAACATGGAGCTCAAACGTTCTGAAATAACCCAACAAATCATAAGTAATAATCATAAACAAGCTTTCCAGCATTTACGAACTAATCTAGGAAGGAGAGGTTACCAGCACGTCACTTCCATCAGACGTCTGCGTCACATCTGTCCCTGACTACTATCTGGCACTGGATGTAGCCGGATTACAAGTCTAGTCTATCCGGAGGCTTTACAGCTCTGCCACGTCTGGTGCTATATGGTTCGCTCCTTTGAGATGTAGAACACTGGGGAACCACCGAGGGTTGAGATGGTAGCTCTGAGGGTGCTGCTGCACACTGCTCCTCCTTAGCTTCTGGCGTCCCTGCAGGTTCACACCAGGGCTCCTCCGTGGGCATGGTATGGCGCGATATATTGGCAGCAGCTGTGCTCATGCGGAGATGCTGTCTGGTTGACGGAACAGCTTGCCCTCACTGTCCACAATGTAGGAGCGTGGAGCACTGTGTGGTCGGACGACCACTGCTGGGGACCATTTTTGGTTTCCAGGATGTGGCGCCATCCTGACCTAATCTCAGGGTTGTAACTCTGGCTTGGTGCTGACCGCTCTTCTGTCGTGGTAATGCTTCTGGATATGTTTTGTCTTGTCTAGTAAACATTTCACTTCATTGGAATCATAGGACGTGGGTTTGAGCAGTGCTCTCGCTGTAGGTAAGTTGTTGCGAGGTCTCCTGCCCATTAGCAGCTGAGCAGGTGACAGTCCTACAGACTCGAGTGGTGTTTTCTGGTAGTCCAATAATGCAAGATATTTGTCTTTTGCTTTGCTCCACAGTCTTTTAACAGTTTGTACTGCCCTTTCCGCCTCACCATTAGAGTGTGGAGTGTGTGGCGATGATGTTTTGTGCTGGATTCCATAGCTTTGGCAAAATTCCTTGAACTCTGCTGTATACTGTGGACCATTATCTGTTCTTAGGATGGCAGGGATGCCATGCCTACTGAACTGAGCTTTTAGTGCCTCAATAGTAGTGCTGCTGCGCTGATCTTTCAGCTTGTCTGCTTCAATGAATTTTGAATAATAATCCACAAGTACGATGTAATGCTTATCCTCAAACTCAAACAGATCGGAGCCAACTTCTTCAAAAGGAAGTTCCGGTGTTTCTGTTGGCATTCGAGGAAGTTTGGGGAGTCGGTTTTGCACTTCAGCACACTTTGGGCAGCTTCTGATCATGCTTTCAATCTCGCCGCTCATGCCTGGCCAGTATAACACTTCGCGTGCACGCTGTTTGCTTTTCACCATTCCCAGGTGGGACTGGTGTATGAGGCGAAGCATGTCTTTTCGCATGGTGGGGGGAACAACAATACGCATACCTTTGTAGACAATACCATCTGTTACCACTAGTTGACTTCTTGAGTCCCAGTATGGCTGCACAGGGGTGGCCACCTCTCTTCTGTTCTCCGGCCAGCCATGTTGAATGACCTGTTAGAGTAGACTCAGTTCATTGTTAGTTCGTGTCTGCAGCTCGGTGTATTTCTTTTCACTCACAGACAGAAAGTTGATCATGGAGACACACTCCAGACCTCCTGCCTCTGGTGTTTTGTCTGACAATTGAGCTCGAGACAGCTTGTCTGGCAGTTCCATATCTTTGCCTCTCCTGTACCTGACTGTGATGTCATACCACTGAAGTCGCAAGCGCATTCTTTGGATACGCAGTGGTGTGGACAGCAGCGGCTTTTTGTAGATGTCCTCGAGTGGCTTGTGGTCGTTGAATACTGTGACATGTTTTCCAAAAATATAGTGGTGAAACTTGGTGCAGGCATGGACAATGGAGACCATTTCCTTTTCAATCTGCGCATAACGCGTCTCTGCATCTGTCATTGACCGTGATGAAAAGGCTACTGGTCGGTCGTCCTGTATCAGCACAGCTCCCAGTCCGGTGCTGCATCACAGTATATTTCCACAGGTTTTGACACATCAAAGAATTTCAGTACAGGGGGTTCGTGCAAACATCCTTGAGCTTCTCAAAGGCTTGTTGCTGCGCTGGCTGCCACATGAATTCCACATCTCTTTTTGTAAGCTGCCTTAGTGGTGCTTCTATTTCGCTGAGGTTCGGAATAAATTTTGACAGATATGTCACGAAACCCAGGAACCGTCGAACACCTTCCTTGTCTGTAGGGGGCGGCATACACCTAACAGCTTCAGTTTTCGCTGGGTCTGGTTTTAGCCCATCAGCTGTTATTAAGTGTCCCACATAAGGCACAGCTGACTGACGAATGTGGCATTTATTGAAGTTTAACCTCAAATTATAAGTCGTAGCTCGCTGCACAACCTGCTTTAGAATTTTGTTGTGTTCTGCTAGGGTTGGCGCTGCTATGAGGATGTCATCCATCACACTTGTGGCTCCACCAATGCCCTGTAGCATGTTATCCATAATGCGTTGGAATATTTCAGGAGCGCATTTGATACCAAATGGTAGTCTCAACCATGTGAATCTTCCAATGGGTGTGTTGAAGGTTGTAAGGAACGACAATGGGTCATCTAGCTCAATCTGGAGAAAACCTGATTTTGCATCTAGGACTGAGAATACCTTAGCATTGGGCATTGTCGACACAACTTCCTCTATTGTGCGCATGGGATAGTGCTCTCGCTTTATAGCATTGTTCAGGTCGCTTGGATCGATGCAGATTCTAAGCTTGTCTTTGTTTGTGACTACTACCATAGAGCTCACCCAGTCGTTTGGTTGGTCAACCTTTGTGATATAGCCATCTTGGACCATTTCATGCAGTTTTTTCACTATCTTAGCTCTGAGTGCAACAGGCTGTCGGCGCACAGGATGTACAACAGGCTTGGCATCTGGATCAATTTTTATTGTGTATTTACCTGGTAGTGTTCCTGTAGTGTGAGTCAGTTCTGGGAAGTTCTCAAGCTCGACAGGCGTCTCTGGCGTTGTAGTTTCATTTTCAACGTCGCCTGCTTTGTTTGAAACAGCATCTTGTAAAGTGTGAAGTCTCATGATAAGGCCAAATGTCTCTGCGGTTGTGCCGCTCAACACATTTTCTTGTGCAATGTCCACTATTTCAAACTCTGCTTTGGCCTTGTGTGCTTTGTATTTTAGCGGGAGGTCAACTGATGCAATTGGTTTTATTTTGTAGTTGGAGTAGGTTTTGAGCACTCTTTTAGACGTTTTAAGCTCACCTTTGTGGTTTAGGGATTGGTAACAGGTAAGAGTGAGCGTGTTACATCTTGCACCAGTGTCGATCCTAAACTGCACCTTCTGAGACAGGATGTCAGTGTCCACTAACCACTTTTCGTCCACTAATGTTGCTATGGGAACTGCATCTGTAGTGAGGTTGATGTCCAGTGTTTTCTCCTCACACTCGTCATTTGTTGACTCCACATTTAAAGCACTCACCATGCGACTGCGGCAAACTGATGCCCAGTGGTTTGGCTTATTACAGCATGAGCAGATCCTTTAGCTGGACATACACCTTTACTCCACTTGTGTTTGGGGTCTTTCCCACATTTTTGCTTTACTTTGCACATTTTGCCTTGGTTGTGTGGGTTTTTGCTGCCACTGAGTGTGAGCCTTTTTATTTTGTGCATTAAACCTTGGTTTGCTTGACACTGCTGACACCTGAGTGTCCTCCTCTCTCACAATTCTCATCTGTGTTTGTGACATTTCAAACTGTTGAGGGATTACTATAGCTTTAGCTAGTGTCAGCTCCTCACCTTTGTCCAAAAGTCTTTCCTGGACACGTTTCTCCCTCACACCAGCAATTATGGCATCCACGAGCATGTCATCTGGGTCACCACACTCACAATCCAGCAATAGAAGTTTCAAGTCTTTCACAAAATGGTCGAATGTCTCCGTTGCTCCTTGTTTCCTCTGCTTGAAGCGATGCCTCGCGATCCTCTTGTTTTTCCGAGGTCTTACGTAGGCTGCAAATTTGTCCAGGACTTTAACTGGATCATCCTTTTCACCGTCAGCCAAATGGAGCGTTTTGTAGATTTCTCTCCCTTGCTCGCCGAGCCACGTTCCAAGCCAGCCGGCCTTCTTTTTGGGCTCTTGCGCGGACAGAGGACCCGCGAACACGAAGCTAACGTGGCTGCTAAACCTTTCAAACTCTTGGAATAAAGCCGCCGCTTCCCAGTCTATTCTTGGGTGGTCAAACTGCATCGTCATGGCTGGTAGGTTTCTTACTGTTCTTGACAGCGTTCTGACACCATGTAACGAATCTATATTCCTGCTGGTAAGGTTTATAAGAGTCATTCACGAGACGAGGGAGCCGTTCAGATGACGTACTTTAATATACTGCTTTGCGACAGTCGTAAATCAGAACTACGGACAGCGGCAGGGACATTACAATTGATTCACCAAACATTACAATTATCATTTCCACCACTTTCCCCATAAGCCAAGAAATACATGGGGAAGAACTGTCCACAAGGAGGACGACATCTCCAGCCATGAAATTTCTTTTGGGCCTCAACCATTTCTGGCGTTTTTGTTGTTGTAAAAGAAATTCATGTGTCTATCTGGTTCAGAATAAATCCACAAGATACTGTACTTGTTTCCATCTTCTTCTTGAGTAAAAGTCATTTTTGGTAAAGATTCCTGAGTTCTTTGAACACTAGAGGAGCTTTATGAACACCATCAAGAAGGGCTATGCTGTTGAAGTACCAACTGAACCGTGACGAAAAAGAAGCTGCGGGTGGTTTTTGACTGTACAGCCACTAAAAGACAGCAAGATTTACGGCAAGCTCTGCGGCTCCCCTGAGCAATCCAAGGTTGTTCCTATCAGAAGCTTAGATGAGTTGGAGAAGATTTTTACCCACTGCAGTCAACCTGTTTGACACCATGCATGTGTAACACCATCTCAACCAAATAGGTTTCTGTTGGTCTCAACCGACTACAGCAAATGATTACAGTAATCCACGTCCTTAGTCTATTTTGTCTTTAGCAAACTGTTTGCGGGCTTTCTTGTGCATCATCCTTAGTAAAAACTTTCTTGAGGGACGACAGCCATGCAATACAATATAGTCCATGGTCAGAGCACTGACCACAGACTACACACTGAACCCCAGAGCATTGACAGCGCAATTTTTTTCTGTTGACAGTCATTCAAAGCCATGCTCCAGTCATATCAGACAAATTCATTTCACCCTCCACAAAAAAGGCCAAATGAATGATGGACAACAGGAGCTTTCAAGACAGGTGGGAGGCAAATTTTCTCTGCGTGAAAATAAAGGACAGACCTGTTTGTCTTGTGTGCGGAGCTGAAGTGGCTGTAACGAAAGAATATATCACAGTAGTTCTCAGGCTGTCATGGGGGGCGGGAGTCACCTGGTGGGACAAGGCTGAGAAGTTGGGGGGGACTCATTTTTGGACATCTGAATTTTTTCGCAGCGGAACATCAACAAACCGCGCTACCGGACCACATGTCCTACGTCACTTACATTAACCTAATTCTAACGGTGACATTTGATAATGTAATTATTGTTGTCAACAGCTGTTTTAACGTCTTAAAAGAACGGTAATGCCACCACGTTGACGCATTTTGTACAAAACAAGAGCCCTGAAAGTGCGGCTGTTCTCCACACTTTGTGAAGTGATGGCAGCTGTGTTTCACAGCGGGGCCAGGTGGCTCTCTTGAGGAAAGGTTTGTCACACGTCTTCGAGCTCAGAGAAGAAATCTGTGTGTTTTTGGAGGAGTAAGATATGTATGACATTGCCAGCAAGTTTTATGATGATCAGTTTCTGATGAAACTGTCCTTTCTCAGCAAAATTTTTGAAAGCTGAATGATTTAAATCTTCAGCTTCAAGGCAGAGACACACATATGACGGAGTTTTAGGGCCACGGTGAGGAAAAAAATTCTGGCCAACATGACGAGATTAAAGTCGTCATGTCGACTTTAATCTTGTCATGACGAGAAAAAACTTGGCACAAAAAAATGGCGAGAAAAAACTCGACACAAAGTTTCGAGAAAAAACTCGTCGTGTCGAGATAAAAGTCGAAATAAGGTTTCGAGATTAAAGTCGCAATGTTGTACGAGAGCAGTGAAGCTGAGTCTTTCAGGAGTATTCAGTGTTATGGCTAATGTTAGTGAGCTAGTGGCTTTGTATTTAAGAGTTTACGACAGAGTTTTATGGCCACCAAAAAAAAAGTAATTTTATTAGGAGATAAAAACTCGTAAATTTACGGGAAAAAATTCATAGATTAACAAGGAGAAAACACCGAAGTTGTCTGTTTATCGGAGCCTAGCTTGAAGATGAAATATGTGGAGCCTTTTGTGAAGCTTCATTCCCGGATTATAGGTTTAAAACAAAGAGATTCTGAACCTTTTGGCGACTCAAAATCAGATTATTGTCAGTGTAGCCGTCTTTCCGGGGTTCGGTGTCATTAAAGCGGACTTTCATATGTAAAATAAGGAGCTCAGAGAAACGTTTGGGTGTAGAGGATCGCTGCAGCCTTTATTCTCCTTTTCATTCAGAGAACCTGAAGTTCATCTGTCACATTACGTCATGAACCTGTCATCCGATCACCAATGCGGAAGTAAACAGTGTTACATACGGCCACTGCTGCAGACGAAGCATCCCGTCTGATCATTAAAAAACACAGATGAATGAAAATAGTCTGTAATATTAGCATTACAACGTTGAAAAAGGCAAAAAGTGCTGCTCCTCAGACGGAAGCATCACACAAATGTAGAGATCTTGTCTTTGGTGGAGGAAGAAAGGATTCAAGTGGACAGCTGCAGGGACACCGATGGCTTCGGGCTGCAGAGATCCTGCAAACCAACCATCAATAAATAAAACTTTAATGAATCGTAAATCAATCAAATGAGCCTCCAGACATTTGGAACATTATCAATAAACATTCAGCTCACCTGTTCAACTACGTTTAGTCAGTCTGCTCTGCTGCTGCACGGTGTTCACCTGCTGCTCTGCATGATGCTCACTTCCACAATAATCTCGTAAATTTAGGAGTTTTTTCTCTCGCGCGCAACATTGCGACTTTAATCTCGAAACTTTATTTCGACTTTTATCTCGACAAGACGAGTTTTTTCTCGAAACTTTGTGTCGAGTTTTTTCTCGTCATGACGAGATTAAAGTCAACATGACGACTTTAATCACGTCACGTTGGCCAGAATTTTTTTTCCTCACCGTGGCCCTAAAACTCCGTCGTACACACACCTCCCCCAGCTGGCAGACAAGATCAGGGCATTCACTTGTAAGCTGGAGATGTGCAGCAGATGACTTGATCAAGGAAACACTGATTTATATGGTGTCAATATAGTGCCTAAAGAATTGCACAGCAAAACAGTAAAACCGCGCATCAAAACCTCAATTTTGAGAAGCAAAATGCATAAATTGAGAACCAAAACCTATAATTTGCAACCAAAAGCTATAACCCAAAGCACAATCATATTTCTCAGCTGTCGATTTGTTTTCTCGCCATTCTGAAATGCTGTTTTTGAGTTGCAGTTTTATTTTGAAATCGTCTTTTTTGAGTTGCGCTTTTATTTTTTGCGGTTTTGATTCTAAAACCCGTCGACACGTAAAAACAGTGACATGTCAGTCAAGGAGAGGGGAGGTGGGACATCCCCACATCCAGAAGCTCATTGGCTGCTGAATAAGACCGAGTCTTACGTCAACAGACCAGTTTAGAATGTGCCGCTAAGTTTTTCATGTTTTTCAAATCTTTTACTGTATTAAACGATCAAACTTGTACTTTATTTAACCAGAGGATGCCAGCACCGTCAGATGAGGAGCTCCACCAGTAGCTGCTAGTGAAGGAGGATGTTAGAAAGTAAGACGTTGCATGAAAAACTATCACCATGTTGTCCCGTGTTAGCATGCTAGCTAGCTCAATGCTAGCGGGGTTTCCAGCTCTTTTCATGACTTTTATGGATTAAACAAAGTCGATTTTTTACTACAGTGTCAGGATCGGTCATGTCAAACCTGGGAATAATTGCCCGTGAATTGTCACTAGGATTAATCAAATATTTTATAACCTATAAGGTTTCTCAGTATTTTTTAGGGTTTACAGACAGAGGGAATTGAACAGAGCAACATATTGCGGTGCCATGTTTACAAAATGTATGCGTCTGACTGCACTATGCCGACTGGCAGAATTCTGGTATGAGTGAATCAGAGCAGAGTAAAGCAAAAACATGCTTTATTCCCCTTAAAATTACTCCAGTTTTAAACATCATTAGAATCATTAGTTTCTTTTTTAGGTGCTGGTTTTAAAATGGACTATTGCTGTATGTCTGTTATTTTCTATAAGGGCCATTGTTATGCATGCCATAACAGCAGAGCGCACCGAGCCTCTTTGAGCAGCTCTACACTGGAAAAAAATGTGAATAAAGAAAAGCTTGACAACATTCAGACTAAAGCTACTATAGTAAAATGGTCACAAGTGTCTTGCAGCTGTACTTAGCAGGATTTACAGTATCACTGATCATGGAAAAAAATAAAGGAGCTTGTTTGTACTGATTTTGTTTCAGACAGACATAAATAAGTTCTTTAACTAGATGTACCAAAACACTGAATTTTTTTTATCCTTTGACTGTAAGAAAACTAAATATTGATAAAAGCTGCTCCTATGGGCAGAAGGGAGAAGTATGTGATGGTGGGTTAGATGGTGTTTTTTTTGACAACAGTAAAGAAATCGATTCTATTCTATCTGTCATGGTGCCTCTGTCAGCTTTCCTCCCCCTCCCCTTTCTGCTTGGCTCCTGATGATTCCCAGCTGTGTCCACTCACCTCATCACCGAACTGACCTACTTAAGGAGATCCAGAACCAGCATTCATCACCAGTTTGTTGCCCCTGATGGTGCATAAGCTGGTCTCTCATCTAGTTTAGTCCAAGTGTTTATGTTCACGTCTAACTTTTGTATTGCCTCGCCTTCAGGACATTCTGACCATGAGTGGACACGTGAGTCACGGGATTACCTGAGCCACAGAACCTCTCGGAACACCAAGAACCTCCAGCCTCGCCTCGAGCCATCACTGACCTCCAGCTTTGCCACGAGCCATAACTACCTCAACAACTACTACAACAAACCATAACTACTTCCAACAACTTCACCCGCTGCTTTCCAGCCTCCAGCCATATCAAGATCTCAAGCAATCCCGAATATCATTAAAACTTGACTTACCAACTTACTCACCTTGTGTTTTCGTTCCGGGTTCCAGCGCCTGGGTCTGCCTCGCCTAGCTTGCCATAACACTATCCCACCACCGAGTGATATCCAATAAAAATATAATTTCAAATTAAAAAGGTTTCTATTCTTACAAATAGTTTAGTCACGCTATTCTTCCTAACAAAAAGTTAATTCAAACAGCTGTGAGGATGGAGAAAAAGACGAGAAGAGAAAAAGAATCAGGACAGATGGAGGAAAGAAACAGGGTGGTCTGATGGTGGACGTTCAGGGCAAAGCCAATTCATTCCAAGTCAGTCATTTTTAAATAGTATCCTTAATTTAAAAAAAAAACATGCATTAGCAAGATGTTTAATTTATTTAAAACATGAAATAATTGTTGCTTGGACTTATTATGATTTAGTGGAGAAGAACACAGACAAGAGGTGAAGGAGACAGACATGAGATTGGTGATGGATCTGATAGAAAAGAGAGCAGAGATGATTTCAGATAGGATTTCGAAAGTGTTGTCTCATGAAAAGATATAAAAATATCAGCAAGAAATGTGAGGAGTGTACTGTTCTCATTTTGTGAGAATGTAACATTAACATTCAACTTACTGGGGAGCAGCTCTCTCACACACACCGGACACACATACAGTGTGCTGTACATTCTGTTCGTGTCATCAACTGGAACGGGATCACGGATCCACTTAAGTTCTCCTAGATGAATTTGGTCTCCGCCGAAATGACATTTCCCAAATGTTGCTGCGTTCTGCAGCTCCTTTGGTGTCCTAAAGGGGGCACGGCTGAGCACGCAGAGTCTCCTGCGGCTCCTCTTCCTTAGATCGTCATTTTAAACATCCGCGCTGAGACTCTCATCTTCCTCCTCTTCCTCTGATGGACAGCGGCTCCCACGCTGGATTTCTTGTTTTTGATCTCTGTTACGTCAGTCTGTTGGCGCTTGGAGATTTATCAGCCGCTGATTGGCTCAGATTTCCCCTGCGTGCTTCTCTGCGGTAAGGTGAGCAGGTGTGCAGGCGCGTGACCGTGATCAACATTAGCTGATGTAAAATTTGATTCTGATGTAGCAGATGTCCGTCTTCTGGAGCAGCAGATCTGAGGTTGCTGGTGGCTTTTCGTTTGCTCTTGTTGCAGATGTTCATTAATGAAGAATCTAATGTTTCCAAAGCTGCAGATGTTTCTAGAGCTGCAAACATTTCTGGACGTTAAAATGATTATTTCTGAATGTTCTGTTTGTTTCTGGAGCTGCTAATGATTCCGGAGCGGCGGATGTTTAAATTAAGTGATTGTTTTATGCAGCTCTGATGTCCAGAAAAAGCCTGAGCTCTGCTAAGGTCCTCTTTGGCCCTGAAAATGTTTTTTTCTCAGGGATGTCACAGTGTCCCGGAATCATGGACCTCGCCCGTCTCTACCAGACAGAGTTTGTGCGCAGTGCCAGGGCGGTGGGCGTGCTCTGGGCTGTGTGCACGCTCTGCTTAGCCATTGTACAGGTGGTCATTCTCCTGCAGCCGTCCTGGATTGGAACTTCCGACAACCCAGTTCTCCAGGCAGCCCCCTCGCAGCCCAAAGGCACTATAGGACTGTTTGAGGTGAGAATGTCCATAACGGGTTCTTGCATGTCCTGCTTGCCGCCCACATGACCCCCCTCCTTTCCAAATCTTTTGTTTTCAGGTGTGTATGGAGACAGAGTGGCCAATCCCAGACTGCCGAGGGGGTGTCTCAAGCCTGTCCCCTCTGCCGTGCTTCCAGTCTGTTGCAGTGCTGGTGGGGGTTTCTTTATGGGCTGTGTGGACCAGCGTCCTCTGTCTCTGTCTCTTCAGGTTCTGCAGCGCTGTCACCGTCTACAAGATTTGTGCCTGGCTGCAGCTGACGGCAGGTCTGTGCTCCCAGGACCCTGGCTCCTGAAGAGCCCAGGGGCCTCATTTTTACGGGGGTCCATATGCCTAAAAAATGGTTGCTAGCAGGTGGAAATGTGCACACCCAACATTCACACTTCTGTAAGGGAAAGAAAAAAGATGCAATAAAGGCATGTTGACATCTTCCCTCTGCAATACAACAGTGAAACACTAGCTGCAGTTACATGGCCAAATTGCTTTGATCGGATCAGTGGTCAGATTAGAATTCAACCGTGCACATGGGCCCAGAAAACCGTGAAGTGATGCAGCAGCATCAAGTTCTTCTCCTCCGATGGATAGACCTAGCTCACTGGCCATCTCATTTCACTTATAAGATAGCTGCGAACTGCTTTGAGAATCTCTGCCACTCTTCCTGTAATTGACTATAATGTACTTGAAATCTACTGCAATGCAAGTGGACTTGACATCAGAAGTGTGAACCATGTGGTCGTAAAACAGTTGTCATAGGAAGATGCTGTAAATGACTTTGCTGCAACCTGCTGTAGCTGGTTTGTCAGATTGAGGAGGTGGTGTTGTAGTTTTTTAGTAATTCAAGTTGACCCTTGTGCTATCCTATGGAGTCAAGGTGACCTTTGACTTTTTCTCCCTACCATGACAAAGGTGGATAAAGGTGGAAAGATTTCATGCAATCCATGGACACCAGTGAAGATCACAAATCATTGAAGAAAAAAGGTTCAGAGCACTGTCTAGTGGGTCTAGATGACCCAACTCCCAATGTTAAAGTGCCTAGGATAGCACATAGGTTAAGTATTTTAATGTGCAATAGCATTATTTAAATAAAAAAATTGTGGAGACAAAGTTATTACATTTCTTGTGAGTATATTTACACTCGTTGTGAAATTTACTGTGATGCAAGGGGGTGCCACCAAAATCCTTGCCTCTGGCTTCAAATCGGCCAGGATTACTGTTAGACAGATGATTAACTATCAGTAAATCAACTGTTTCAGTTTTCTTCAAATCGGTGATCTCAGAGGCTCAGAGCTAAAAGTGTGATAAAGGAGGAACTTTGGCCCAGAAGTGCAGTAATGAGCAACTGTCAGCTGTGATTTCTATCTTTCTTCAAAGTGTCGCTCACATTTTGACATCCCTCCCAACTGACTTGGTCTCTGCCTCCTGCAGATATTCCTGCTGCTTCTTGTCAGTTTTCCTCAGAAGGTTCTCCAACTGATGCTTTTCGCACTCTTCCTCTTTGTTACGTCCCTGATCCGGGAGAAAGTGAGAAATGGTTATCAAAGAATTTTGAAACGGGCAGGGTAAGCAGCATGGCCCTTTATCAGTTGGAAGAATACACAAAACAAAGACCAACATAACCCTTGTGCTATCCTAGGCACTTTAACATTTGGAGTGGGGTCATCTAGACCCACTAGACAGAGCTCTGAACCTTTTTTCTTCAATGATTTGTGATCTTCACTGGTGTCCATGGATTACATGAAATCTTTCCACCTTTATCCACCTTTGTCATGGTAGGGAGAACATGTCAATGGAAGGGGGGGGGGTCATCTAAGATAGCACAAGGGTTAATACACAAATGACTCTTGTGTCATTATGTGTAAACTGACATGTCCAAATTGTTGCCCCCCCCGCCCGCCACGCTGTTGCGTATGTCTCCGAGCTGCTGTGTTTTCACATGGAACCCCCGTCGGGATTCTGGGCAAGCAGTAACAACAGTGGTAAAGAGCAGTCTTAGGGCTTTAACCCCTTGTGCTATCTTAGATGACCCTCCCACCCTTACATTGACATGTTCTGTGGAAAGATTTCATGTAATCCATAGACACCAGTGAAGATCACAAATCTCTTTTTTGTAGAAAAAAGGTTAAGAGCTCTGTCTAGTGGGTCTAGATGACCCAACTCCCAATGTTAAAGTGCCTAGGATAGTACAATGGTTACGAAACATTTAGGTCTCATGTTCTGCAGTGAACCGCCTCCTGCGCGTTACCTGACATCTTTTCACCTTTCTCTCCAGCCTCTTTATTGTTCTTGTGTAGCTCCACATCACTGTTCTCTTGCTCAGTACTGTCTGTGTGGACACAGACAACCAATCCTTTCTTTTGTATGTCTACAGGTTTCTGCCTGGCGCTGGCCTGTCTTTTGTTTCCAGACTCGTGGGAGAGTCCAGAGATGCGAGCTCTGTGTGGAGACTCGGTGAGGAGTTAGAACTTTGCATCCAGGTTTAATTACTTTTTCATCTCAAAAAATGTGAGAGGTTCAGGTACAACGAAACTCCCCCAGCATTACACATTTATATGTGTGTGTTACATAAAATACCACAAACCTATTAAGTATACAAGACTTCAAGCCTCAAGGCTGAAACTAGGTCAAAGCGAGGTAAATGAAGTCGGCATAGAGTGATAGACTAAACCAAGCTGCCACCCATCCGGTTGAGCTCCCTCAGAGACAGTGACAATAAGACCGAACTGTTTTAGTATCTAGCAGACAAGATTGTATCCATGTGTCCCGACAAAATCGTAGTGGTGACTAAAGGAGATCAGGCACTGTTGAACAAACCCATCAATTTTGACGGCCTATATCCTTGCAACCATGAAGAAGCTGACTCCAGGATTTTCACACATGCAGTTCATGCAGGCAAACAGAAGACAAAGTCTGTGTTGATCAAGGCATGCAACACAGACATCCTTGTCATAGCAGTTGGTGTCTTTGCAAGTCTTCGGGATATTGGCTTACAAATGCTTTGGATAGAATTCAGCCAGAGACAGTTCACGACTTGGCCATGAAGATCGGCCAAGAGAAATGTAGTGGCATGCTCTTCTTCCATGCCTTCACTGGCTGTGACGTGGTCTCAGCCTTTCGAGGTAGAGGGAAGACAACTGCATGGCAAACATGGGCAGTTTGTGTTCAGCAAACTGAGTCAGCACCCACCTACCATAGAAGATGCAGACCTTGGCATTCTTCAGGAATTTGTTATCACTATGTATGACAAACACAGCAAACCCAACAATAGCAAATATATCAGACAGAGATTTCAAAATTCAGAAAATTCAGATTTGGTTTGAGCACAGCAGCAGTTTTCAATTCTGACTTCTCCTGCAGATTCAGCTTTAGCTTCTAACACTAGACAAAGAAATGCTGACACCTGTTCTGGGTAAACATGTGGCCCTCCCTTCCCTCCAGGTGGGAAGCTTCTCTCTTGGAAACTGCTCGGTCCACTGGACCTTCATCTTGGCTGTGCTGGGAGTTCTGGATTGCTCCATCCTGGCCACCCTGGCTTTTGTTCTGGCTAACAGACAGGATGCACTGCTGCCACCCATTTCCCATGATGGTAAGTATTAGGAGAAGGAGGAGGAGAAGTTGATGGTCTTGTTTTTATCTAAGGCTATTGCTGTGTTTTTAGTGACCTCTGGTCTGCTGATGACAGCCTGAGCTTCCTGGTGAGCCTTGTCCTCCTCCTGATCCATGGAGCATCAGACTTTTATCTCCTGACTTTTCCTCCATTTTTCTCCCTAGGCATGTTGGTTTCTCTTCTCTTCTTACATAAAGCAGGAGGCAGCTGCGGCTAACAGGAAATACTTTGATGAATGCTACATTTCTGTGATAAAAACTTCCAGACAAATGATGAAAATGTGGGGGATCAGGACTTCTGATGAGCAGCATTCTGGTTTGAAGTTATTCCTACGTCTGAAAGAGTTAGGACCAATCAGAATGTGGGCTCTGATGTCATGAGTCTAATTTTGTCAGTTTGTTTTTGTGATATTAGTACTTTTTGTTGGACTATCAGAAGAGAGGCGGGAGACAACCCTGCAGATCTCTACCCTGTAAGAACGAGCACTCAGGGAAATGAAACCTTACACTGATGCCACTTTAACCAGATGCTTTTCTTGTTTTAAATGTTGGAGCTCCCCCAGATCCCTACACCTGTTTTGCCCATCTTCTGCAGATGAACTGGATCAGGTGATTTCAGGATCTGACAAATAGAACACACCTGATTCAGGTAATCAGCAGCATCTTACAGCAGGGATACATGGAATCATAGAGCTCAATCTGCAAGAGCAGACCACGGTTAGAGTGGCTTTGTTTTATCGTTTTTGATATGGGTGCCATCCAAAGGTGTAAGTTAAGTTCTGCAGAAATATGAAGATCACAAAACTTGCTCATGTGGCCTGAGTGAATGTAAACATCTCTGAGTTATGGTCCATTGCAGCTTATTTCATGGGAAAGATCTAAAATGTGTCTTTTCACATATGTGATTGGACAGTGGGTTTAGTTACGTCATTTTAAAAAGGGACAAGTTTGAAGATATGAATCATAGTGTGGTGTTCTAATAAAATGCTTCTAAACATACAGATTTGTGTCAGTGAAGTCCTTCAAACGCTGGAAGTTCTCTGCGGTGTGTTTGTAACGATGAATCCAAAGAATGTTCCTAAAATGCCTGAAAACATCAGAAAAGCTCTTAATTCTGGCTGTCCTTGAATGTAGCACAAATCCTTGAGTGAGCCCACACGCCACAAATGAAATAAAATAAGGCAGATGGATGTCACTAACTTTATTTCTCTCTGTGACAGAAGTCAGTTGCAGCAGATGACTCCTCGCAGCAGGGAGAACAACCAATAACAGAGCTGGGAGGTTGTTGCCATGGTTACAAACTTTATACTTTCATGGGAGGGGTAGGTTACTATGGTGGCCACAGTGATTACGACCAAGTTAGATCTCAGAAGCTGTTTTTTACAGAGCTAACATGACACTTGCAGAAGATCATGAGTAATTTTGTACCATACACAGAAAGAATTTTCATTAAAGCAGAGAAAAAAGACAACAGCAGTACCCCCCTCCTTTCTTCCCCTTAACCCCTCATGTACTCAAGAATCTGATCCATCTGTAGTTTTGAGTTGTAGTTCATAGCAGCTCTTCTGTGGCGTCGACTTACATGGTTTGTTTCTTCAGATGCAGCCAAGGTGTCAATGCGTTTAATCCTCTGAAGTGTGGCCCCATAAGGGGGGAGCTTTTTATCTTCTTCATCCCCCTCCTCAAGCCTTTTAACCCTAAGGAGAGGGGAGTCAATGCTAGACAACGGAGAAGCCATGTCTTCAAGGGCACGGCGGGTGGTTCTGAGGGTGGGGCTGATAGGTTCAGCTGTTTGCAGCGACAGGTCCCTCCTTCTCCGTCTGTGGCCGGACAGAGCCACAACTGGGGAGGTTTGGGGGCCAATGGTGGAAATTATTCTTGCAACCAACCTCCTGGACAGGAGACAAGAGTTAGGGATCAATTGGCCTTAAGTTAAAATATTGGCTTAAGTTGCAGCTCTGCTCCGCTTGGATCCAGCACTTCAAAGACTAACAGACCTGAGAATCAGAGTGATAATGAGAGATGACCCAGTGTTTTTGGAAAATCTCTGTTGGTGAAAGGCAACGCCCCCACTACAAAATATCAGCCCACAGAGGTCTTCCTTCCACTGGTTATTCACTACTTGATTTTTTAAGGCCACAGAGGCACCTACAGTCCTGTCCCACTTCTAGCTGTGAGTGGCAGTTTTAGCTTGAATGCCACTCTTGCCCAACCCGTTCACAAGGGGAGACGGTTAGGGGAACCTCATTTAGTTTAGTGTTTAAACTCTGACATTAAGAACTGAATACCAAAATGACCATAAAAAAAAAAACGCCCTAACCACTACAGCCGTAGTGTTAGGTGAGAGTTTTTCCAAACAGCAGAGGGTAGTGGTGTGTAGGATGACTCTGGTGATGAAGCAGACGAAGAAAGGGCAAACGTAGAGAAGAGGACAAACAGGTAGAAACTGTTACAGGAACAATGTTGCATGACTTTTAAGACGCTGTTGAAACAGGCTCTGGGTGGTCAGGAGGGACTCCCAGATGACTGGATAACGACAGCTTATGTGATCAAGTAGACAGGTAGGAGTGTACTTGGTGTGTCATCAGGAAAGAAAGTTCACTGTAAAATAGGTGCTGTAGATTTTACTGGCAGCTGGATGCCAGTAATTAATGTAAAGCATTTCATAGCTTTCTTGCTGTACAATGAAATATTTCAAATTTTGCAGTTGATGTTAAATTGATAAAGCTGTAAAATGAAAGACAGTGCATGGATACTTTACTGTATTTCATTTAACAGTTGTACTACTGTAAAATGAAATGCAGTAGACACCGTAAATGTCACAGTAATTGTACTGTGCTTCCTTTAACGATTAAATTACTCTACTTTCATTTCCATTTAATCTACTGTAAAAAAAAAGGTAAATAAAAAGTTATTCTGGTTCTCTTCAACTCTTCAAACTTCTTCAGCTATTTTGAGCAAAGGCCATTTTCACCTCTTCTCTTAGTTCAGTACTACTCTTGCAGCTGTTTATGGCCAACGTCGTATTCACCCTTAGCTGTTAGCCTTGGGCTATCTTAGATGACCCCCCCCCCCCTTCCATTGACGTGTTCTCCCTAGTTGGAGGAATACACAAAACAAAGACCAACATAGTCCTTGTTCTATCCTAGGCACTTTAGCATTGGGAGTTGGGTCATCTAGACCCACTAGACAGAGCTCTGAACCTTTTTTCTTCAATGATTTGTGATCTTCACTGGTGTCCATGGATTACATGAAATCTTTCCACCTTTATCCACCTTTGTCATGGTAGGGAGAACACGTCAATGTAAGGGGGGGGTCATCTAAGATAGCACAAGGGTCAAACTATTATTGAACAATTTTAAGTCAACTCGAATAAAACAGGTGCACAGAGAGAATATAGAAACTCAACACAAGAAGGTTTCCACTGGGGCATGAACCAAGGACCTCTTGGTGTGAGGTGATAATGCTAATCACTGCACCACCATGTTGACACATTTTCGATGTACCTATAATTTCCATGGTGAGTGGTAACATTTTGTTGGATTCATTTAGTTTTGAAAACAGTAAGTTTTTTAATAGCTAAAGTTTATTTTTTATAACCTAATTCCTAGAAATAATAGCCTTACAATAACTGTTAAATGTATTGATACATTCAACCAGTTCTGTGATGAATATACCTTATGATCTTTGTATTATGGAGCCACAATGCTAATCACTGTCCCACTGATTAGGATCAAATTGAATTCTCTTCTTCCAAAACTGCAAATTAGATGTTGAACTAAGTTCCTTAAAGTTGTATACATTTGCCACTCCTGGATAACTCCATCTGTAGGGCAGTATTTCTGAAAGTATTTAATGTCAAACAGTTTTAACAGAACATTTCTTTAACATCAAATTTTGGACCCCAAAATGGGTAACCTAGAGGAGTGGTCCCCAACCTTTTACTGGCCTTGGACAGGTGTAATGTTAGACAACCGAATGGGCCAAAGTTGCCGTTTAACATTTTCTAGCTTCCCGTTTATGAAAAAAACTATTTTTCATGTTAGAATACTACTACAAGAAATTTGGCTTGTAAAAAAACTAGATTTTTTTTTCAAATGACAAGGATTGGGTGAAGGAAAATTGTTGATTTGTAGAAGATTTTTCTGTTTTGTAAAAAATTCAATAAAAGTAACATTACAGTTTTTTCCCCTTAGACCATTATAACACTAAGAACTCAACCCAGTCTCAGATTATTTTTCAGGGCAAAAAGATTTTTTATATTTGGTTTTTACATAACTTCTGATTCATTGTGTATTTTTATCATAGGAATATTTTCTGTTCTATTTTCTTAGTAGCCTGTCTTATTCTTCCTTAATCTCCGATTTATAAGTTTCCTCGATACGGAAACATCTTCAGTAGGTGAGAATCTTCATTCTCTGCAAAATGGTTTAAACTTAGACTTTGGGATGAAGATGAAGATGTCAGAGTGGATAGGACAACCGGATGCTAACTTAAGCTGCGACCACTTTTACGGTGTGATGGATAAATAAAGCAATATAAAATGACACATCCGTTGTAAAACTGGTATTTTCTAAATATAATCAAAAATGTGAATCTACAATGTCTGCAACTTTATTATCTGCGTGTGTGAAATATTCGAGAATCATTCGCTGCATATTAGGCAGAGCAGCTTCTGGTACGTGGGAACAACTGTCTCAAATAATCCATATTTGGAGGGAAACTCCTGGTTTTGTCTGTAAATAGCAGATTAATTTTTCTGTGATGTCGAAGACTCTTGTTAGGTTTTCTCACTGGCCTGTTTTACGTTTTGAATTACGTTTTATTGTTTGTTTTTTATTAGCTTTTTAACTTTGGCCTAAAAAGACAAAACCGTCCAAGCAGCTGCTTATAGTCACGTGACGCATAAAGACAGACATATGTGGTGAACAGAATCCAGATTAAAGATTAAGAAAATTAAGATTAAAATTGCATGTCTGAGTATTTCTTTATTCAAATTGATGTGAATGAGAAGCAGACAACAAAATGCTGTTTGGAAAAGCTTGTACCGGTAAATGTGACGTAGGATATACAAAGGCAAGCCACAAGCACAGTTTCTGCTCCATTCTGAGGCATCCACTTGCAGACAAATAGATCCTTGAATGTCTTTGCTTTCCTAGTCTGAGATGCATCTGGATCAAAACTGTACGGCTGGATAGCTCCAATATTTCTCACCATTTTTGTGCCAGCACTAATGTTGGGCATTATGTGGAATGAAAAGCTAGCAGGACAGAGTGCACAGAGTAAACAATGGGAGGATGGAAAATGTCATATGTCCTCTAAATCTAGTATTTTTTTAAGTTAATCTTCTCGTGTTTTTGTGTACCAATACTGAATATGCACCCCACCTTTGGTCATCAGTTCTTGATGCACCTGATGCCTCTGAACATGCACCTCACCTGAGCCCCACTTCCCACACTCACCTGAGAGTGTCCTGCTTGCTGTTTGGTCTATATGAGACGCCCTGCGTTTGTCCAGCTCTCTGCAGCAGAGTCTGAAACAGCTTAAAGTCCATCCTGAGAATCAAGAATAGTGAGTTAACTTGTGTTCTCTGCCACAGTGACAATCACCTGACAAGACTCACCTGTCCAGCAAGGCTTCCGCTAACTGCAGCTCCATGAGGCTCTGCCAGTCAGCAGGGGAGCTCCCAATGCTCACCCCCCTCCCACTTTCATCATAGTCTTGGACAACTTGTTCCTGGTTATCCTCTTCAACCCCCGGTCCAGCCCCCTTAGCATCACTCAGGAGCTGGAGCAAAGCAGCCAAATAAACTGCAGATGGATAGATGTGTTAAGAGGAGAAGACATCTGAGCTTACAATGAAGGGAAACATATTTAAATCTTTTTCAAAACAAATATTAAATAATCTGGCGTTTTAGGAATGATCAAGACTGAAATGAATCACAAAGTCAGTGAATCTAGCTGGGTTCTTTGGTTCTTGCCTATTGTATCGCAGTTTGGTACAACCTTACTTTAAACTGAAACACAGTAAATTCTTGAAAAAAATAAATGTTGGAGAAGGAGCTTTGTCCGTTGTTCACCATGGTGTAGAGTTAGAGTGATCAAGCTCTGATCAGGGGAGGGCAGGTTTGGTTTTTGCCTCGCCCATGTGTTGAAGTGTCTTTGTGCAAGACACTGAAGTCCATCCTGGGCAAAGATGTGGAAGTGGTGGAGGAGTATAAATATCTGGGTGTGACTATCGACAGCAGACTGAGCTGGAGGAGCCACAGCACTGCTGTGTACAAGAAGGCCTGCAGCAGACTGTATCTTCTACCAGTCTGTGGTAGCCAGCACCTTGTTCTCCTCCGTGGTCTGCTGGGGAAGCAGTATTGCAGTCAGTGACACCAACAGACTGAACAAGCTGATCAGGAAGGCGGGTTCTGTCATTGGCTGCAAACTGGACACATTTGAAACAGTGATGGAGAGGAGGTCACTGAACAGACTCCTTTCAATCATGGACAACCCAGAGCATCCTCTCCACCCTGTTCTGGACAAACAGCGGAGGCTCAGACAGCTCCACTCCAAAACTGCCCGGTACCAGAAATCCTTCATACCCAATACTATAACCCTGTACAACAACACATAATGCAAAAGATAACCTTTGCACATTTTTTTATTATCTATTTATTTAGTTTTTTTCTATTTTGCACATTTCTTTTGCACATCTTTTCACCTGCACTGTTCTGTAAATAGCTTTTTAAATTATACTACCTTGATGTTTGCATTTATGCTACATTTTCTTTGTTCTTGTTTTTTTATATCATTCATTCAAGTCTTTTTTTCCCTCTGCTGTCAGTTGCTATGGTGACAAACAAATTTCCTACATGTGGGATCAATAAAGTATTTCTGATTCTGATTCTGATGTTGCTCCTGCTGGTTGAGGTTGGTTCCAGTGTAAGAAAGTGGAACCGCCATCAGTGTGTGAATGTGTGTGCATGGGACTGTGACTGTAAAGCACTTTGGGCCTTAAATCAAGGTAGAAAAGTGATAAACAAGTATCTGCCATTTACCCACAATAGCGACCCCCCACCCCTGTCAACAGAGCTTAGTAACAGATTCATATGATGGTAAATGAGCTAAATTGTTCTATTGTTCTCCAACCTGCTTTCTGGTCCTCCTCCTGCTCCCTCCTTTGATCTGTCTCCACCAGTCGCTGGAGAGCCTGGCCTAGCCCCCTGTCCCTCCAGGCCTGTGAATGGTAGAACAGGTCGTTGGCCCTGGCCTCTGACTGAGGATATGACCTCATCTTGTCCTCATACTGCAGCAGGTCAGGGACATTTCTGTGACGGTGTGTGGCTCTGCCCACTGATACATCTAGGCCATGCCTTTCACCTGCAGGAATTGCCTGAACCAAAAAGGTTAAAGGTTAAAGAACAGTGATAATCTGAGGCTAAGTCAGTTACGGTAAGTTCATTTTTACTGCACGAGTTATAAATAAATAAATCTCAACGTGCATTAACAGGTATCCTCTTAGAGTCCAAAAACATGTTTCAAAGGCTAATTGGTAACTCTAAATTGTCCTTAAGAATGACTGTGTGTGTGGTTATGTAGTCTGGACAGCCTGGAAACCTGGATAAACAGAGAGAACCCCACCTTAGCCCAATAGTGGCTTTGATAGGCTCCAGCACCACCATGACCTCAAAAAATATTCAGCAGCAGGTTTGTAAAATAGGTTGATTGAAGTCTGTCCAGTTTAAATGCAGCTTTCTCAGCACTCGTAACCCTTGTACTATCCTAGCCACTTTAACATTGGGAGTTGGGTAATCTAGACCCACTAGACAGAGCTCTGAACCTTTTTTCTTCAATGATTTGTGATCTTGGATCTTGTGTCCATGGATTATATGAAATCTTTCCACCTTTATCCACCTTTGTCATGGTAGGGAGAACACGTCAGTGTAAGGGGGGGGGGGTCATCTAAGATAGCACAAGGGTTTTAAAGTTAAACTCCTTTAATATGAAGATAAATAATCATAACCTGGGGCTTATTGAACAAATGGGCTCACATTTATCATTTGAGCCTAAAGAAGCTTTAATCCATGTGCTATCCTAGGCACTTTAACATTGGGAGTTGGGTCATCTAGACCCACTAGACAGAGCTCTGAACCTTTTTTCTCCAATGATTTGTGATCTTCACTGGTGTCCATGGATTACATGAAATCTTTCCACCTTTATCCACCTTTGTCATGGTAGGGAGAACACGTCAATGGAAGGGGGGAGGGGTCATCTAAGATAGCACGCGGGTTAATTAAATAAGACACAAAACAATAGTCAATAGAAATCAGTGCTGCTCTTCAATCTATGTTGAGTCTGCTCTGGCATCTCCCTGAACTACACTTTTAAGCAATCTTATCTCCCTCATGTTTTAGTCACTTTTGCCTTTTAGAATTGTCAAATAAAAATGTTTTTGTGTGTGTGCAACAAGTACTACACGGAATAGAGAGAGGTCATAGATAAGTCTTTAATTTAAAAAAACAAGTTTGGGTTTAAAAAAAAATTCTATTATTTTACATGATAGCTTTACATTCGTTCAAATTGTTTTTTTTTCTTTTCATTAAAGAGATATAAGTCATCATGATGAAACAAGGATTTGTTTTAACAACAATCAGAAGCCTGATGAAATGTATCATTCTGATACCAAGTACCATGACCACACCTAGCAGTGGTACATGAGCACGGATAGTGCAAAGCACAGCCCAGCCAGAGAACAGCCCTTCCACTGTGCCAAGGTCCCAACAGAAGCCCCTACCCACATGTAGCACCCCTAGCCCCAAAATGAGCAGCCAACCACCACCTAGGAATTCTGATCTTCCCTCGACCCCAACCCCAAGCAAGAACCAGGCTCTCATGCAACTACCACCTGCCCCGTGGGAAGTCCAGTAGAGAGCAAGGCAGGGGCCACTCCTCCTTCCCAAGAGGAGGACATCCAAGAGAAGTGGGGGTCTCCGACAAGCGTAGTAAAAATGGGCTGGCCAGGCTCCCCCAGGATCAGAAACAGCATCACAGAGAGACGGACATCCCCATGGGATCCCTGGCTCATGGCCTAGCCAGAGAACCCAGGGATCCCTCTTCCTACAAAGAGGGCCACTAGGCCAAGGAAGCCAGCACCCAAGGGACACAACCACCATGCTGAGGGCCTGGTTCCCCCTGCCAGGTATAGGGTATGTCTGGTCCCACCTTTCTGTTGTAATGTGTGTGAGCTCCTGCTGCTCTGCAAAAACTATGTCTTGAAAAACTAAACAGGTTTTTTTATTTTAGCTAAAAACTGCATAAAGAAAGACCACTGGAAACACTTTTACAATAGAAAAAAATTTAGTTAAAGTGGGACTTTAAGAGAAACAAAATGCAAATTTCTGCACTGGTGGAAGTCCAAGTACCCAGAGAAAACCAACACAAGCACAAGGACAACCTGCAAACTCCACATAGAAAGATCAGAGCTGAGATTTGAACCAGGCCTTCTTGCTGATTTCAAGATTAGTTTTAAGTTTAGGTTCAGTTTATAGTTTAGATGTGGTCTTTTAGTGTAACTTTTACTTTCATGTTGTCTCTGCGACGTTTGCCTTTTTTGTGTCAGATTGATAGAAATGATGTTATCACACTTAAAAAAAAAACAGAACTATCCACAGTCAGGGTGCTATCCCTCAGATTGGCCAGGGGGATGCAGCTCTCTTGTGTCATGGTAAACAACCCTGATCTTCCTTCAAGAGACCATGAAAGAATCCTTTTCAGGCTTAAGGAGTCAGATACATAAGCACACACACTCAGCACTCATCAAGCCTTCTGCTGTAAAAAAAAACGGCCTTGTTGCTGTGGGTTACCAGCTCTTTTCACCCCCCCCCCTCCCCACCACCACCACCTCCACCACGGCCTGAAATTATTGGACATTAACTCGGTCCTTGATTCTGCTGAAAACCAGAGCTTTGAAGGACCGTAAATCGGGCCGTACCTTCAAACAGCTTTCACCAGGACATGTAGACTCAGATGTAAACAATGAAGATGATGCTTTTGCGTCGTCTCAGGTTACCATGGTGATGCATCATCACAGACAGATGAAAGACAAAACAGGACAGGGACAGATGGTGGTCCTTACCTGAGCAGCAGAGATAAGAACGGCACTAAGCATCAGGAGGCTGAGAGACGCCATGCTGCAGACCGACTGCAGATGCTCCTCTGATAGGAAGGGTTTGGGTGGGGGTGGATTTAGTAGCAGCAGAGGGAGGAGCTCTGAAAGAACTGGAAAATAGGTTGGGGGAGGGGAAGGTAGCAACAGCTCTTTCTGGGAGAGATAAAAAATGTTTCCAGCTAACATTTAAACTGAGCATTAATTCTAAATCAATTTGAAGAGAAATGATAACACTGATAAGAGCCAGTCAGAGCAGAGCTTGGAACTGTCAATCTGTCAATCGAATGCTTTGAATGTTCAACTGTTATTGAGGCATCTGATTAGTCAGTTAAAATCTTGAATAACTTCAACTACAGCAAAAATATCATGACACATGGTAGTTTCCTATTTGAACGCCAGGGGGGAGGACTTGTTCAGTCCAGTTCACATTTATTGTCAATTGTTGTAACTAATCACTTCCATCTGGTGTCTGTCAGCCGTGCTAAAGATGATGGTCAGCATAGAGTATGTGCTGAATCTCCACTTTCAGGTACATCAGCTTTATATTGAGCATGAAACAAACGAGAGGACTCTGAAGCATCATAGAGCAGTTTCTCCATTTTCTCTGTATTTTGATGGAACTCATCTCACTTGCAGGAAGCTGAGTCTTATTTTATTTTTTTTGGTTGTTTTATATTGTATTATTCTCTGCTTTAATACAATCTAATCTCCTGAAACACTCCTTACCTTTGTGACATAAAAATTAGCTCAGCCTGACATGACACAAAGCCTTCTGTATACAGCACAGCGCTGGTTTGTGACTCTATTCCACTGCAAACTATTTAATACTTGCAAAGAATTAAAACTTTGTTTTTAGATATAGCCGGTCGCTTTCTGCATTGTGCTGGTTAATATATGGTGTGACACAGTGTTACTTCTTGGAGAGAAGCCTCCCTTTATTCTGGTAATAAAACAAACAGAAAACAATACACTGTGTTATCCTGCCCACTCCAGTTCCTATACAAACAAAACAAACCGACATTTAAGCTTTAACAGTGAATCCCCAAAATATCTCTCCTAAACCATCAATCCCTTTTAATCATCACATCACAAGTTAGAAACAAATATGGCTGTAGTTATACAAATAAAAATTAAACCCAAAAGGGCAATAAACAATAGGATGTATTGGGATAATAAAATGATTTTAGGATGATAGCACCCACCTCTCTGACAGGAGGACATACAAAAGGGGAGGGGAACAGTAGCCTTTGGAATATACAGGGGAGTCAAAAGAAGTAGAAGAAGAAGAAAAGAAGCAGGGGCTATGACTAGGAGTGTAGTGCAGTAGTTTGTTGGAGATCCCTCAGGTATGGTAACCCTTGAACAGATTTTGTGCTATAATAAAATAAGATAAAGGCTGTCCCAGTTACACTCACACTTCTAGAATAGCACAAAATCACAAAAACTCACATCAGCACATTTGCCTTAAACCAGAAACAATACAGGTTCCACAAAAAATACCATCAACAATATGGTCAAAATGCCAGCATAATAGCTACCCAGCTACACGGTCCAGATACTCCATTTACACCTCACATAGATTGAACCATATTGACAATACCAGGTAGAGAGTAAAAGAAATCAAACCAAATAAACTTCCATCACAAAAAAAATAGGAAGCAGTAGTAGAAAAAAAACAATTATACATTTACAGTACTTGGATGAACATAACGTGTATCAAACAATGCTTCAACTTGGGCCATAGATTCAATCAAACGGCAAACTGTTTTTATTATCCTACCAAACCGGGAAGTAAGCTGATGACCCATATTCAAACTTTCCCCGTCAAGGACGGAAGTGATAGGAGGGACAATGTGAGACTCACTGAGGGGATTATCCGTAGCACCAGCTCCAATCGACCCACTGGGCTCTGGTGGGGGCAGGACAAGACCCAGGGCAGATTCACCATCAAATGAGGCAGATGATTTTTGCCTAACCCAGGATGTGGTGCAGTCAAGTACATTTTCTTCACTGCATGAAAGAGAGCTGATGAGGGGGTTCTCTGCATGTACTGCCTCCACAGCTGATGTGCCAGAGTCAGGAACTGAAAAGGTATTAATGACACTGCCACCAGAACAGACAGCGTCACCAGCCAAGTGTACATCTAGTGGCAAGAAGTTCACGTTCAGCAAGAGGTTACGATGCACCACACGCTCATTCCCTGCTCGGTCCCTGATACGGTATATGTGAAGAGCAGGTTTGGAAGCCACCACTGTGTAAACTACTGACTCCCATTTATCTGAAAGCTTTTGTTTCCCCTTTGCTCTCTTATTTCCCACCAGCACCTGATCACCAAGGGAAAGCGGTAGACCCTTGGATCTCTTGTCATACTGGTCACACTGATGTTTCTGCTCCCTGCCACTATTCTGCTGGGCCAAAAGCATGGCAGAGCGAAAGTCGTTTGCCAGCGACTTAACATAGGAGTCATAGTCACATATGATGTCATCTTAAAGGACATTTTTGAACATGAGGTCAACTGGCAGTCGGGGGACCCTCCCAAACATAAGGTAGAATGGGGCAAAGCCTGTGGTTTCATACTCAGTACAGTTGTAGGCAAAAGTCAAGGACTGAAGCATTTGTGGCCAGTTCTGCTTTGACTGAGAGGGGAGAGACCTCAACATATTGCCCAAAGTGCGGTTAAACCTTTCTGTGGTCCCATTACCCATTGGATGGTAAGGAGATGAGTGTGATTTCCCCACACCACTAAGTTCCAGAAGCTCTGCAAAAAGCTCACTCTCAAAATTTGCTCCCTGGTCAGAGTGTATGCGCTGAGGAAACCCATAGATACAGAAAAATCCATCCCATAACTTCTTTGCCACTGTCTTAGCTGTCTGATCATGACACCGGAATGCATGTGCTAACTTTGTGAAATGATCTGTGACCACAAGAACATCAACAGACTTGTTGTTTTTGTCCTCAGCTGACCAGAAGTCGATGCATACGAGTTCCAATGGCGCAGAAGTCTTAATGTTCTCCAAAAGAGCTCTTGCAGCAGGCTCTGGGGTCTTACTGAGGACACATCTAGGGCAGTTCTTCACATAATCACGCACATCCCTCTCCATGTCAAACCAGCAAAAGCGATGACGAGCTAAAGAGAGTGTACGTGGCTGACCACGTACGGGGCCTGACCCTGATGACCCGCATAGTCATGCACACCGGAAAGAACAGCAGATTTCAAGGAGTCAGACACAACAAACTGAAACTTCTTGTGTTTGGTCAGGGGATCTTTAGAGACTCGGTAGTGTACACCATTCAGAAGTGTGAGTTTGTCCCACTGCTTTAAAATCCTCAGTGCCTGCAGGCCCTCATTACAGCGTTCACGTCTTGATGGTCTGTGCTTCCGCTCAACATAAACAACGACTCTTGATATGACAGGGTCATGCTGCTGGTGAGAAACAAGACTAGACAGTGACAAGGTAGCAGAGGCATCCGCAGCAGGTGGGGCTACAGACGCCAGATAGTCAGCAAGAGATGTTGCTCGCAGCCTAGAGGCAGAGTCCCAGTCACTGACGGCAGACAAAATAGAAGAAACCTCTCTTTCTGACATGGAGACATTGACAGCAGTTGAGAGGGAGGGACCATCCAATGTCTGTGGTTGACAGGTCAAATGGAAAGCCTCCTGTACTGTGTCATATGTGATGTCACAAACCTGATCGAGCAGCCTACAGTATGGCTCTGTCAAAAGGCGTTGAGCGACAGGTTTTACAAATTGGCTCCTGCTCAGTGCGTCGGCCACAACATTCAGCCTGCCAGGGACATACTTGATCTCAAAATAGTATGGGGCAAGCTTGGAGACCCAGCGCTGCTCACAGGCGTCAAGCCTTGGTTTAGTCAGGATGTATGTGAATGGGGTTGTTGTCAGTCCAAACAGTAAACTTTTGACCTTTAAGCCAATGACTGAATTTATCACATACAGCCCACTTTAGAGCCAAAAACTCGAGCCTGTGAGCAGGATACTTTGACTGACTGTGACTGAGAGTTTTGCTCGTAAAAGCCACAGGTCTTGCCTTGTCCTCACCGATAGGAACTTGCGACAGGACAGCACCCAAACAGAAGCATCTGTGGAGAGAATGAAGGGCCTCTCAAAATCCGGACTGGACTAGCATCACACAATTGAGAAGTGCAGCTTTCAGGTTCTCAAATGCACTCTCACATGCTGGAGTCCAATCCTGAGGGGTCAATACTCTGTAGGTTCCAGCCCTCCCACCTGCATTACCTCTAACTCTTCTCTTCTGGCCTGCAGTAAGAGCGAAGAGTGGCTTACCAATGCGTGAGCACTCTGGAATAAAGTGCTGGTAGAACAAAACCATACCAAGGAAGGACTTCACTTTCTGCTGAGATGGTGTGCAACAATCAGGGTTCATAAGGTCTTTCTTCTGGAAACTGGAAATAACCTGGACTTTATCCTGATCAACAGAAACCCCAGAAGCCTCAATCACATGTCCTAAGAACCTCACAGATCTTCTAAGAAAGTGACATTTCTTCTGTGCGAGCTTTAGGTTATTGGCTCTCAGACGACGGAAAACAATCTCTAGTCTCTGCAATGCCTCAACCTCTGAAGGTGCAAACACCAGAAGATCATCAAGATAACAGAGAAGACTGGAAAAGTTCAAGTCACCAAAAATGCTGAGCATCATCCTCATAAAGGAAGCTGGACTGTTACAAAGACCCTGTGGGAGGCGGTTGTACTCATAGAGGCCCAAAGGTGTTGTGAAAGCCGTGTAGTGTCTGTCAGACCCATGCAGGGGAATGTTGTAAAACCCAGACGTCAAGTCCATGGTACTGAAAGGGCGTTACCACCCAGGGCAGCAAGACAGTCAGACTGGTGGGGCAGCGGATGAGCATCCTTAACGGTCTTAGCATTAAGCCAACGGAAGTCAGTACATATTCTTAAGTCTCCTGACTTCTTCCAAACCAGAACAAGGGGTGAAGCATACTCACTGACTGACTTGCTTATGATGCCTTTCAGTTCCACGTCAGATAAGACTTCCTGCAGCTTCTGATAGTGTGCTGGGGGCACTCGTTGAAAGGGCAGACGAAAGGGGTGGTCATCGGTTAAATGAATACGATAAACAAAATCCTTCACCTC
This sequence comes from Oryzias sinensis, assembly GCA_037389245.1. NCBI lineage: Eukaryota > Metazoa > Chordata > Actinopteri > Beloniformes > Adrianichthyidae > Oryzias > Oryzias sinensis. The sequence goes on along the minus strand of CM074492.1, from coordinate 32,576,909 downwards.
ACCACAGTCCAGCTTGTCTCTAGAGAAGACATCCTGATAGTTAAACACGAGTTCAGCCAGTTTCCTTTTCCACACATCAGCCACCTCACATCCATCAATGTCAATGTCATCCACACCACAATCCCTAAGTTGTTGGAAGGATCACCTCCTGGAAACAATGAGGTCAGCGAAGCAGTAGCCTGACCATGCCGCATTTCACATGTGGCTTGAGTAAAATACAGATCTTCAACAGCAACACGTGGAAAGACATCAGCAATTTTAGCATTGCGTCGCAACATCACCGTTGCTTGTGTGGGATTGAGCACCTTGAGTGGAACCCAGCGATCGCCCCACATGGGTGTTATGACATGACCTACCAGGATGTTTTTTGGAGTGGAGCGGGCAGATGAAGGCTCCACAATCACAGTGCTGCCGGGCGACACAGAAGTAGAGGGGGGTACCTTCCCCAAACTACATATTCTTGGTCACCGCCTGTCTCAACCTCACCGTCCCAATCTTATCAGGTAATTGAGGACCTGACCACCTAGAAATGCAACTTAGTAACTGAAGAAACTGTTCACATTCTGGGTTTTCATTAGTGGAAGTCACAATCTCCCAATATGTTGGATCAGACTTCATTTTCTGAATGATGGGCCGAAGCATGTTGCTCCCAATGATCAAGTCATCCCTCTGTCCAGGCACCACGAGTGTGGGCACATTAAATCTGAGTCCATAAATCTCAATGTCCAAATCATAAATACATTTTGGTTGATCCAACATAAACCACTTTTTTTCTTCAGAAAAACTTTGACAAGTGTCAATGTACACAGAGCGAGGATCTGGTGCAGTTGTGAGGGTTTGGACATTATGGTCCATGCTGACCCTCTCATCACATGGACATCCTAGTTTAAAGCAGGGCTGGAGGTGGAAGCTACTGGCATTGATACAGGTGAGACAGTTCTCTGACAATCACGCTTCATATGGCCAGAGCCATGGCAGTTGAGACACAGTCTGAACAACCTTCAGTGAGAATGGGTTCGAGTGTTCATCTGAACCACAAACCCTGCATTGGGTTGGCTGAAATCTCTGCGAGGCTGGAAAATTTCCAGACTGACGTCGCCCACGTTGGCTAGTTGCAAGAGAGACGCAGAACATAAGGAGAGGACTTTATCAAACATATCCACCATCTGTTGAGAAGGAAGGCCAACTTCAGGTGGAGATGGAGCAGATGTTACAGGTGCTACGTGTGAAAGAGGCAAAGAGTGAGCAGGAGAGTATTGCAGTTGACACACAGGGGCTGAATACCCTGAGCTTGGTTCTACCGAAACTACGGGGGTGGGTGATGAAACATTAAATGGACTGACAGTCGGAAGACCCACAGTTTGGCATTGAGTGTGAACATGGGCACCCCCGACCTGTTGTGTGTGAACCCGCGTCCCCTTAATCTTCCTGACATGCCCATCCAGGCACTTCTGCACCTCAGCTGCTGTCTATTCCTCGGGAGACTTTACGTGAAACAACAGTGCAAGAGCGGGATCGGGACAATGATTAATGAACATTGTAACCACCTCTACTCCTGGGTCTTCCACCCGCTTCCCTCGCCTCTGGAGACACTCATCTACAGCATCAATAGATTTGTTTAGACAGATCCAGTAATCCATTGCGTTCTCATCCACCCGCGGCAAAGTGTTATAAAAGTCTCTCATCGGAAGAGCAGAAAATGTCAGGTCACTGAAATTGTGTTTGAGAATATCAAAGATGGCTATAAACATTTCAGTGGGACTCAGCGCGGGTCGAGACCGAAGTGACACTTTAACTACCTGGCTTTACCAGCCAGCCGGGACATGACAATGTCAAACATTTCTGCAGGGGTCACACAGTTCACCCTGGACAAGTAACATTTCATCATATCCTCCCATTCCTGGATCGAGAACGCATCAGACCGATCACCTCTAAAGTATGGGGGAGCCTTCACATCGGACTGAACAACCACCCGCAATTGCGATAAGTCATTGTGACTACTTTGCTGGGATTGGCTGTCAGCAGGCTGAGATTAGGGTTGGCTGGGCTGGTGCATAGCAGTGAGATTCGCTGTAATATTATCACCAATCTGCTTTGCCAAATCAGTAATCATGTTACTGAGAGCGTCATTTAAGACAACCTGAGTCTGTGGTGTCACAACTGGCTTGGATCTAGCAGCAGGAATGGTGGTGTTCATTAGTGACTGGTCAACAGAGCTCTCAAAATCACAGGAAGTAACTGTCCTGCCCCTCCCAAATGAAACAAAATGTTGACCCCTTCCCATGATTCAAGATATTTTACCATTTGAAGTTGTTGTTACTTCTCTTTGCTCTACACCTTTCCAAACTGTTCTCAATCAACACAGTAGAGAATTTGTTTATCTCATTAAGAGAGAGGATCTAGAAATAAGAAAATTATTGTTATTCTAATCCAATTTTATTTGTTACATACTTAAATTGCATTTCAATGCAGCAGTGAAATACTTTTTGTGTCACTCAAAGAATTAGAAGACTTATTTTAATGAGTCCAACTTCTTTTGCTCCAAACTCTCCAAAAACTTGAGCTAAGACTCAAAAAAACAAAAATGTTAACATTATCATTCAGTTTTAAAGACACTAGCCACGGTTACATGGGCAGAATATCTTGATCGGATCAATGGTCGGGTTAAAATTCACCCGTGCACATGGGCCCAGAAAACCTTTTTCCGATTAGAACAAACGTTCCCATGGCTCACGCTTTCGTTCGGAATGAATCATCTGGGCATGCGCACTGCGCAGTAGTGTAAAATCACCCGGATGCGGAACTAGGTCCCGTTGTAAACAAAGTGCTGCCACAGACAGACAGCATGTGCTGCAGCTCCGTAATACGAGACGACCTTCCAAACGTGCTTTTATTAATGTTATGAATATTATGAAGCGCCTGTTCGCTCATCGTTATATTTAATCTGTATGGTCAGTGCTGTTTTGTGACTGAAACAGCTGGAAGAAGGCTGAGGACAGGCTAACACGGGCTAACATGTTGAGGTTCTCCTTAGGAGTGACCAGGTTGGACAGGATAAGGAACGAGTACATCAGAGGGACGGCTCATGTTGCCTGTGTTAGCAACAAAGTCAGAGAAGCAAGACTGAGATGGTTTGGACATGTTCAGAGGAGGGATAGTGGATATATTGGTAGAAGGATGTTGGAGATGGAGCTGCCTGGCAGGAGGGCAAGAGGACGGCCAAAGAGGAGATATATGGATGTCTGAACAGAGGACATGAAGTTGGCTAATCTTAGGGTAGAAGATGTCCATGATAGAGTGAGGTGGAAAAGGATGATTCGCTGTGGCGACCCCTGATGGGAAAAGCCCAAAGAGAAAGAATTTGTGAGCGTCCTTCAGTGTCTGACTCTAATTTTCTACTTTTTTTCTACTCCTTCAGTTAACAATAATGTGACAGAGATGTCATGGGAGAATCATGGGAGATCTGGTGAAAAACTGTGGGGCTGATGCCGGCAGACTCACGTCTCAGAGCTTCATTCATTTAACCCTTGTGCTATCTTAAATGACCCCACCCTTCCATTGAGGTGTTCTCCCTACCATGACAAAGGTGGATAAAGGTGGAAAGATTTCATGTAATCCATGGACACCAGTGAAGATCACAAATCATTGAAGAAAAAGGTTCAGGGCTCTGTCTAGTGGGTCTAGATGACCCAACTCCCAATGTTAAAGTGCCTAGGATAGCACAAGGGTTTCGCACTTTTATACATGGTCTGACACTTGATCCTGTGTGAAGCTACACGATTGATATCAGGAAGTGAAGACGCTCACCACGTCTGATTGGTTAGATTGATTACATATTGAAATAACCTCCAAGAATGATTGTCAGACAGTTGAAGGTAGGGGTGTCAAACTCATTTTCACTGAGGGCCACATCAGCATAGTGGTCGTCCTCAAAGGGCCAGATATAACTTATACATGTAACTAAATGAAATGAAAAATAAATGTTACTAGTTAATGTTAAATAACTCATTATTTGTTTATTATAACTTTTTAAAGTGACAACTACAGAAAAACATAGAAAGCTTGTCACTTTAGCATAAATCCTTTTAAATTTCAGGTTAGTTTATATGGACAGTGTTTAAGTCCTAATGTATAGTTGCCCAATCAGATATTTCAAGCCTGATTCCCCTTAAAAACACACCAATTTTTATTTTTTATTTAAAGAAGTTAAAAATTTTCATGCTCTCGGGGGCCACATTTGGCTCGCAAGCCTTGAGTTTGACACATGTGGTCTAGGAGGTCGGAGACTTTTCTAAAAAGTGTGAAACCTGGTCCTGTTTAGATGAACACAGAGCTGATATCCTGGTCATGGAAAATGTTTTTTAGACTGGTGATAATAAATGTTTTCCCACAGCACACTTGATCATCCCTTATGGTACACTGGTTAGAAAACACTGAATTGCGGAAGAAAGGCAAATCCATTACCTCCCTCACTTAGACACTGTAGAACTTTGTGATATACATTTCAGCTTCATTGCCACCGCCAGGTCTGGGAAAGAATACAGTAGGTGCATGTTGGTGGAAAAGGAAATCAAGAATTTTCAAAGACCAGATTTAAACAAGACAATGTTTTATCAGAGTAGTTCTTACAGTCATTCAGCAAAAAAATTAAAAAATAATCATCCATCCATCCACTAATTAATTTTACAGTACTACATATAGCCATCCGCTCATTGACATATCCCTTGTGCTATCTTAGATGACCCCCCCTTCCATTGGCGTGTTCTCCCTACCATGACAAAGGTGGATAAAGGTGGAAAGATTTCATGTAATCCATGGACACCAGTGAAGATCACAAATCATTGAAGAAAAAAGGTTCAGAGCACTGTCTAGTGGGTCTAGATGACCCAACTCCCAACGTTAAAGGACCAAGGATAGCACAAGGGTTAGACCTCTGCATCCCTTTCCTGGTTTCTGCTGCTAGAGTGCTTTTCTCTGGCTTTTTCAGCTGTTTTTTCTACTTTATCGCCACAGGTGTGACTTCAGCAGGGACTTCAGACACGCCCAAACCCCTGTCCCTTCACCTCGGCTCTTTTTGAAGACTATTATTATCAGTCGATCCATCAACTAACACAATTGTGTTTTGAGCCCACACCCATTGAGAGAATAATCTAGCCTCTTTGAAGTTACTGATTGTCTTCTTTCAGTCTGATCAACCCTTGAATATGTTCACCTTTTGGACAGCACTGACTAGAATGACACAATTTATTTTTTATTAATCTATGTCAATTCACTTATCCATTTTATTCGACAACCTTTATTTATTTTTTAAAATTTATTAAGGCACCTTAAATGAAAATATTCATCCAATAACTTTAACTTTAACTAACACAAACATTTAGGGACACTAACACAAACAAGGGTTTTCCTTCATTATCAATCCATCCATTTCCATTGTTGGAATGGTTCCATTTCCAAAAATATATATAAAAAAATTTTCTTTGTTATATATATATATATATATATATATATATATATATATATATATATATATATATATATATATATATATATATATAGTATGTATCGGGTCCTCTAACAGAGGCCTGGGGAGCTTGAGGGTCCTGCAGCATTTGGCTGTTCCTAGCACTGGCGCTTTTCTGACTGAGAGGTCTGGAGGTCTTTCCAGGTATCTGTTGTAGCCTTGGGGGTTACTGCCCCGAGTGCTCCAATTACCACAGGCACCACTGTCACCTTCACTTTCCAGGCTTTCTCCAGTTCTTCTCTGAGTCCCTGGTATTTCTCCAGTTTCTCATGTTCCTTCTTCCTGATGTTCCCATCGCTTGGCACTGCCACATCCACCACAACGGCTTTCCTCTGTTCTTTATCCACCACTACAATGTCTGGTTGGTTCGCCATTACCATCCTATCAGTCTGGATCTGGAAGTCCCACAGGATCTTTGCCCTCTCATTCTCTACCACCTTCGGGGGTGTTTCCCATTTTGACCTTGGGGTTTCCAGTTCATATTCTGCACACATGTTCCTGTATATTATTCCAGCCACTTGATTGTGGCGCTCCATGTATGCTTTACCTGCCAGCATCTTCCACCCTGCAGTTATGAGCTGGATTGTTTCAGGTGCCTCTTTGCACAGCCTACACCTTGGGTCTTGTCTGGTGTGGTAGATCTGAGCCTCTATTGCTCTGGTGCTCAGGGCTTGCTCCTGAGCTGCCAGGATGAGTGCCTCAGTGCTGTCCTGTAGGCCAGCCCTTTCTAGCCATTGGTAGGACTTCTTGATATCAGCCACTTCAGTTATGGTCCGGTGGTACATCCCATGCAGAGGTTTATATATATATATATATAAATAAAATCAGGGACTGATCTTTTTGCCCATATTATGTAACAATGCAATAATCACAGTTTGACAGTTTTGTACTTTATTGAAACTTTCCATCAAATAAACAGCTTAGAGGGAAGGGTATTTGCCATACCAACACGTACACATCATCATTATCATTACCGTCAAGACCATTACTATGGCTGCTGATGCTGGGTCACATGTCAGCTTACAGGAAGATACGTCACAAAGGCAGAGTGAAAAATTAGGAGTGATGATGGGAAGAAATGAAAAACGTAATAGACAAGTAATAATCACACTCTTATCAACCTGTATAGGAAACAGGAAGTGCATGAGCAGAAAACCTATCACCATGCGCAGGACAACACTGATAGCAAAAACAGCTTCACCTTCCAAGGAAACAAATGGCGGAAAAGAGGAAGAGGAGGACACTGAGGTCCTTCAGAAGCTTCTGTGAGAGGGCAGGTGAATGTCCAAGGGACGGTTTAAGCCTGGCTCACAGGCGCATTGTTTTAAGATGCAGGCTGCAAACAAGAAATACAAATGAACATTTAAATGACCCTGCAGTTTGATATGACAACTATGTACAAAGTTATAATTGTGCACAAGATGTTTGTGGAGACAGGAGCAAATTGGAGCATTAAACCACTTTTTTAAAGTAAATCTTATGAACAACCATCAGAGCGGTTTGATCAATTTGAATGTCCCTTTCATGCACTATTTACTATGTTTCTTAAATTTGGGAAGTAGAAACTTCAAATAAGAATGAATACTCTGGGTTATGATGTGTGTCGGGGTTATGATCCATAAAAATCCTTCGGATTAATGTCTATGTAGTAGAAAGGTAACAGATTCAAATCAGACCGTCCAACATGGCGAGTGGGTGTCATGTTAACTCCAGCGTCTACAGAGGCCTGCATGACGGTGAAGTTGAGCGTCCGCTTTCCCTCAAGAGTTTTTTATGAGGGAAACACAGAGGTAAAGCTAGAGAAAAAACTACTTGTTGGTTCTGGTTCTGTTTTAGTCTGGATCTGATTCAAAGCTCAATATAAAGTTCAATCGAAACAACTCAGCATCAGTTGAGAACCGGCTTTTGGTGTGGGACTTAACAAGAAACAGATCCTAGGTTTTAGTTGGAAACAAATTGAAACTTTTGAATATTTTCACACACAGTTCAAAGTGACAGTTCAAACATTTTGCCTACAAATTACAAACTTGAATATGAAATCTCAACAACAGGAGCATTTTACTCATCACCATTGTTGTTTAAATGGCTGAATTTGTTAATGTTTAATTTAATTATTTGCATATTCATTAATTAAAATGTACATAAATTTTCTCCAATCATCCTCCTAACACCAAAGCCAACTCTATGGGAAAACTGTTGCCGACCCACTGCTCGTTCACTCCCAGCGCTTCCTGAGGAGAAAGAAACAAAGATTAAAAAAACCTTTCTCTTTTTTAACAACACAGAGCTGCTGCTATGCATGTAGCTTTATAACCAACAAACCCCCCTAAATTACAGATGGGATTAATGACTCTTTTTAGGGAGCCATATCTTTCAGGACAGGTCATTTCAAGGAACCGTTCAAAGATGGGCTCATTTGACTATTTTTTTTTTTTTTTATTCATTTGACTCATTTGACTATTTTTATATTCATTCACTTCTGAGAAGCCAGCCTGGAGTTTATTACTTTATTTACTTTCCACCAATTCATTATTATAATCATTTAAACCTGGAAATAATTATTGAGAGCAAAATATTTGGGTTTTAGAATAATTCAAATTCAGATTTACCAACAATAATTGAGTTTGAATTATTTTGGAAATATCAATTACAATGCTCAACATAGATGAGTACACCCCACTACATTTGTCAGAAAACCTTTAGTTTCCTTTCAGCATCAACATTTTCTCCACTAAAAAATACACCTACTTAGGTGAGCCATTGATTGCAAATAGGATATGTTAATTTGCTTCCACAAAAAAGTTTCCTAACACATGGATTCAAGCCTATGTTGGAAAAATGAGTAGACCCCAGTCATAGACCCAGTCATAGCTTAGGAGAATGGAAAAAGGTAGTTGTTGCAACATGTTCATTCCATGCCTAGAAGACTCGCTGACCTTGAAAATCACTGTGCTCATACAAAATACTAGATGTATTAGTTTTTGCTGCAGGTTGTATTCATTTTTGCTTCAACCAATTGAAGTTGAAGATAATGTGATCTAAGTGAGATCATTAACCTTAATTTCATGTTATGGAGTTAAAGAAGTTTTCAATAAAACTCAAGAATTCTGAACTTTCCACAAGATTTTCCTATGTTTATTGATTGACTGATTAAATTAGTACTTTTTAAATGGGATGAACTCCTTTATGCTGAGCACTGTATATCTTCATTTGAAATGAGTGGATGATTTGTTAAAGTCTGATACGGATTCATTAATTACTCCTCTGCCAGCATATACAGTGTGTACACGTAAGAAGAAAGAACAGTTCTTGAGGAACCATAACTTCTTTCCTATTGTTCACATTAATGAGCTGTTCAAAAGATTCAAATTGTTCGTTATCGTCACATCTCTACCATAAACCTCCCCCCCACTCACCTGCTGCCTGTCGGCTCACATCTGATTGGAGAAGGAGGTTGGGGCCCCCTGCTGACCGTATTCTGCATCCTATTCAGACAGAAAAACAGCAATGTATCTGTTTCAGCGATTTAACCACTTTTTCATACTTATTGGGGGGAATCTGGAAATCGCTATCTGAACAGATACGCCTGAATTTGATCTAGTCCAGCAAGGTTATACTGTGTTAGGAAAACATATTTCCATGCTAAATATTTTGTATTTATTTATTTAAAGTCTTTAAGTTTTGCATGGAAATTTTTTTTTACCTTTAATTTATATTACCATACTAAATCATAGTTTGTAGAAACACTGATTGCTTTTGATGTTTTTTTTTACAGGTATCAGTTTTTTCTAGTCCTTTATCCTCTGTTTTGAAGCTGCTGCAAGCAGGTGCAGACTTCATTAAATATAGGGGTGTGTATTGGCAAGAGTCTGGTGATACGATACACATCCCGATATTTATATATTTACATATTTTCTTTCTTTTTTTCTTAATATGACTGAAAAAAACTCTACCTGAATTTCAATATGACTTCCATTGTAAAACAATTGTCAAATTCAGTTTATTTAATGTTCACAATGTTAAGGACTGCAACTGATCTAATTAATAAGTTGCTTTTACCAAAGCAAACTCATAGTAAATAATAATAATTATATTCAGACACTCAAAGCGCTTGCATTGTGTCCATTATTCATTCACTCCTCATTCATACTTGGTGATGGTAGCTACGGTTGTAGCCACAGCTGCCCTGGGACAGACTGACAGATGGTGGCTGCCAGTTCACGTTCACAGCCCCTCTGACCATCACCGGGACATTCATGCACATACAGACACCAGTGGAGCCACACAAGGAGGGTGAAGTGTCTTGCCCAAGGACACAGCGACATTTGGCTGGTGGGAGCAGGGAATCGAACCGCCAAGGTGAAAGGAAGAGCAGCTTCAGCAGCAGACTTTTATCACAACGCTGCACCACGGACAGACTTAGAAAGTCCTTTGTCCCACGAGCCATCAGACTGCATAACACTCTGTGTTGAGAGCTTTTACTGTTGCTTCTGGTTTTGATTAAGCTGAATTTCTGGGAAACTTGACATGTTTTTAGGAATTGTTTATACTTGCTTTTATTCTTTTTATCCTTTTATATTTCTATCTATTTATTGTGTTTTTATCTGTTTTAGGAATGATTGTGTTTTTAAGTATGGGCAGCTGGCCACTTAAAAATTATTATTAAAGATTATATATAGATTATAGATTATTAAAGTCTATCTATCTATCTATCTATCTATCTATCTATCTATCTATCTATCTATCTATCTATCTAACCCTTCGATCATTGGACGACCCGCTCAACCACCTGAGCCACTAGTGCTTTTATTTTGGCAACCAAAATTATATAAAGGGAACACTCAACAGAAACAATAAAGTGTGATGATGAGGCAGCAGGACAGAATGAAGGAATATTGCTTTAATGTGACAAAGAGTCTTTTTATTACATCACAGTGAGTTTGCTCTGCACCTTTGCAGCCACGCTTTCTCACATGCGGAGGTAAACTAACGCTGATCGCCACGATGTCTGCCTTTTTTCAGAGCGTTGTACACATCCTTCTGATCTATCAGATCACTAATCTAGACTCTAATACTGTGAGGTTCTACAGAACTTTGGCCCGATTTAACGATAGCCTTTTAGCCGATGCTAAGTGCTTTGGGCCTTGCACTGCTTCACTCGTATTTATCTGAGCCGCTAAAAAGCACAGCAATCCGCGCTTTTACATGTTACTGGCAGCAAGATGGCACAGAGTTTCTGTTCTGTACCCATCCTAAGTAAAACCTAAGTAGTTCATGTCTCATTACAACAGAACAAGCTGCTTCTGGCTGCAGTTTCTTCCTGTTGTTTTCTTTTGTGTGGTGCAGACCTGCTTAAAGAGCCTCCATGCGCTCTCCTGCCAACTAGCGGTCGGAGGGTGAAGTGGAAAACAAGAGTCAGACACTAAAAGATGCTCAGAAATAACTAAATAAATATCATGCTGACAGCATTTTGAATCGATACGAGTACAGTAAACCCTTGTTTTTCGCGGGGGTTACGTTCCAAAAAGAACCCGTGATAGGCAAAATCCGTGAAGTAGAAACCTTTATTTTTTTTAACAATTATTATACAATTAAATTCTCTATTATACATTGAAAAGAAAGAGCAAACCGTTTTACAGGCTCAAGCATTTGTTTCACAAATAAAAGTACTTTAGAAAAGGTTTTTCAACAACTATCTTCTGCACTGTACTGTCAAATAATAATTTGAATCATCAATGTGAACAGAAGGCTTCAAATCACGGAGAATAGCCCTGCCCACCGCGACCCGAGAGTAATTGGATTAAACGTGAGAAAATTTAAAATGATTATTAAAAAAATACAAAGTACGGTCAGACAAATAGTGACTCAGGTGTATTTCACTGCTCTTGAGCCGCTGCACCCTGACTCTGCTCTGCAGTGTTTTCTCCCTTCGAAGCCCGCGGTGCAGCTGTGTTTGTTTGGGAGAAGAACACAGTGATTGACAGTTGTTGTTGCTCCTTTTTTCCATGGGTTTTAGAGAAACTCAAAATTGCAAGAGAATTTGCACGTATCTGTTGTAAATTTGGCAAGCTGTTTTACATACGTTTACATATTAAACTGCAACGTTATTGACGCACAGGTAGAGAAGCGGAGTGACTTTTTAGCCAATCAGAATGCAGAACACAATGCACGATGCAAATCCGTGAAGTAGAGCAACCGTGAAAAGTGAACCGTGTTATAGCGAGGGATTACTGTATCGCCAAATGAACTATCGTGATATTTTGCAGAATCGATTTCTTTCTTACGCCCCTAATTTAATAATAACAATCTCAGCTCTGACATCACCTCCTTGGGAACCAAAGGCTACAGACATGCAGCTGTGAGAAGAGTTTAACCTCTTTTCACAGCTTCTCATGTGGTATAATCAGCATAACTGATTGTGGTTTTCAAATGCACCTTCAGTGTGCAGACTGAATGTTACCATTGTCTGTTCACTCCTTTCTTGCAGGTAAAACACCAAAAGAAAAGTTTAGGACTCGAGTCTTACTGAATCTTGTTGTATGTTTAGAAAACCGGGAGACGAACTAATAGCATTTTGTCACAGTTTTCAGAAAAGGTTTCCTGACATATCAGAATAGAAATCTTGGGATGTTACTGGAGTCAGATCAGAGGATTGGGTAGTCTGGATTACTTTGCTTGAATTCCTGAAACTGTTCCAAATTTTCAAAGTACCACGCCAAATTGTCTTACATAAGTATTTACAAAGTAGAGCTTTTACCCAGGACCAGTGTGCCCAGTGAGACTCCACCCCATGAAATTGAAACAATGGCAACTGTAGAGGAAGTCCAATTATAAGACATAAATGTAATCCAAAAATTTGATTTACTGGAGCTATCCTAAAAAATATGTCAAAAATGAAAATCAAATATTGCAGTCAGTTTCAAAGTAATAAAGTGTAAAGGTGAGATGTTATAGGAAAATTAGTAAGGATGTGTCAAAGTACAAGGAGCAGATTTCAGTGTAATTCTATTTATTCAAAGAAAAATATTTCTGTATCAGAAAAGTTGCAACACATTTAATAAGAAAAATATTGTGGTAGCTGCTAGCCTTACCTGGTTGTATCCCTGCTGGCTGAACTCAGGTTGGTAGCTTCCTTGGTTGCTGGCATAGGGGTCTTGTTCATATACCCCCTGCTGACCGTAGGCATCAGCAGCAGGTTTCTGCTGAGGAGGTGGGGCACGCATGAAGGGGGCAATGATGCCTGTCTCTTTAAAGACAAACCACAGGTTTCCCACCCATAGGACCAGATTAATGAATCCAAATGCCTGTAGAAAGTGACAGTGAAGGTTAGATCTGTTCTTCAACTCCACTCAGGAGTAAAAACTCAGGCAAAGAGCCTCTCCACACTTGATGAGCTCACTATTCTGGTCAGCTACAACAGACACAGCTCAAAATTGAGTGCCAAGGAAGCCTATAGCCTAAAAGTGAAGATTACAGACTCCATGTCATTTTTTAAACAATATTTTAAAGGTAGACACACTTTAAAAAACTTTTTACTAATTTGAGAACTGAACTAATAAACCGAGCAACAACAGAGAGGAATGTGTGTATGTGTGTTAAGGTTAACCTAAGTGACCTTTGTGATTCTGCTGTAGGCCTGAACTAAGCCATTTTGCTCACCTTGCTTTGCAGTGGCTTGTATCCAGAGATATGGACTTTAATTTCTTATTTTTTTAGTCAAATAACTTGGACGCGACTTGATAATATGTTAACACTTGGATCTCCACTTGGACTTTAATGGCAGTAATTTGTGACTTCACTTGAACTTGACCCTTAGAAGTACTTGTTGCTTTCCTCAACACCCAAAGACTAAAATTTATGTTGATATAGAATGTTCTCTCTCTTTGTGTAAATGTACAGTATGTGCATCTGTGAGCGCTGCAGGTGTATTAAGGTCCACAATATTTTGATTTGATACCATCTAACCAGTCCCACTGCAGGAAAACTAATGAAGGGAATATGTCAAAACAAGGTGCCTGTTTCTGTTCACAGAAATTATACCAATTATTCATATCCCATTATTGTGTCTGGTATATGAATTATGAGGTTGTTAACAAAAATTGTTTTATAGTCAGCAGAATGTGTAGTGCAAAGATAATGGACAGAGACTCAACAACCTCCAACTTTGTGTAAAACTTGAGGTTGCAGACAAAAAAAGAAGGTTGACTTATTGGCTATGTAAACTATGTGTATACACACACACTCACACACTGCCGAATACTGGCGTCAACCTATAACCACCAGAGCAGAATTGCATGAGTTAAGGGGTGTTTTTAACAGAGTATTGTTATCCCTCTCTTTCTCATTCACACACACGAGCACAAAGAAGAATATTATTACAAAGTTTTGATGAATTAAGTTCTTAAAAAATACTATATAAGTCTTATTACTCTGCCATGGAATGGACTTGAAATGACTTAAAACAGTTAATGGTAGGACTTGGACTTGACGTAAGACTTGTTGGTATTGACTGGATTTCGCTCAAGACTTAAGGACTAAAACTTGGGATTTAAAACTAACTTGCAAAAGAAAGATTTGGTCCCACATCTAGTTGTATTTCTTTTGTCTTAATACAGATGTTCCAGTGTTTCCAGAGTATGTCTCTTTCCTGTCCTCTCAGAGCCCAGCGGCCATTTAGTGGGTGTGAACTCTTTTGGGGAATAAATGGGGTATATGGTAAATGGCGTATACTTATATAGTCCTTTTTACCTACAAGCACAAAGCGCTCTACAGTCACAGACCCATTCACCCAGTCACACACACATTCATACACTGGTGGTAGCTCCACTGCCAAACACAGGCGCCTGCCCACCACCAGAGGCAAGGTGGGGTTCAGTGTCTTGCCCAAGGACACTTCGACTCATGGGCGTGCAAGGCGGGAATCAAACCTGCAATCTTACGATCATTGGTTGGCTGCCCTACCGCTGCACCCAATGGTTTGGATTTATTCATTCATTCCCTTTCGAGGTTACAGGGCTGCTGGAGCCTATCCTGGCCAGGCAGGGGACACCCTGGACAGGTCGCCAGTCTGTTGCAGGGCCACAACATGCACCCATGTACATTCACCTTGACACCTAGGGACAATTTAGATTAACCAATGAAGCTTGTTTTTGGACAGTGGGAGGAAGCCGGAGACCCCGGAGAGAACCCACACATGCACGGGGAAAACATGCAAACTCCACACAGTAAGGCCCCCCATTGTTGTTCTGTTTCAGGTCCCCCAGCCAGGACTTGAATCGGGGGCCTTTTTGGTGTGAGGTAAGAGCGCTAACCACTGTGCCACCATGCAGCCCAGGTTTGGATTTATAGCAAGACAAAATGGCAATAAAAACCATTTATCATTTTTCTTAGTTTAATGTAAGATGACGTTGGTTATGTACACCCTCTTCCCTGTGTGTGTTGGTATTGAGATGGGGTTGGAGAAAGACCCCACCTTTAATGGGGTACAGGATTTGAATCTCTATCCTGTAATGAGGCTAAACGTTTTCACACTGAGAGTCTTACCACAGAGGTGTTTAATCCAGACATAACCGGGTCGTGGACTTCCCGGCAGCGGTTCTCTTCCTTCTTACAGGCAGGAATCATCATGATGACTTTGTCCGGATCGGTTGCTGTCTTCACATCAGAAAGGCCTTTGGCCCAGGCAGCAGAACTCACTAGCCACATAAAGGCGAACACCGCCGTCACCGCCAAGTCCTGAAAATTCACACCTTCTTTTTGACAGCCATCTCCAACGAAAATCCTGCTCTCATTCAAACAACAACCATTTAAAAGTGCATGAACTAACAGCAAGACAGAACCATGATCTGATCTGAGAGCAACATGGATGAAGGAGAACTTCCTCCCAGGATGCACCTGTGTGCGTACATGCTGAACTTACCATCAGAGGACCTTTGTTGTTCTCCTTGTACTTTTCAAAGAAAAAAATATATATGCTGAGAGCCGCTGTGGAGTATAGGAAAGCGAAGACAGCAACGGTGACGAAGAATTCAGCTGATGAAGAATGGTCCCCGATAAGGAAAACCTGCTCTTTTTCTCCATCTTTGCAAGTTGGGGCGTCAAAGTACTCCTGATGAAGTCTAACATGGGAAGAGTCAGATTTTGATCAGTCCCATCATCCCACAACAGGACCCCCTGTCAGCATCATGACCAAAAAACACTAATGTGAGTGTGAGGCAGCCTGTGCGTGAGCAGCAACTGTGTGTTCTGACCTGAATGGGTACTCAAACTCCACCTCAATCTTCAGGTCGCTCTCTGTCCGGTTCTTACAGTCAACTGCAACTCGCAATAACCCAGAGTAACTGCCACAGGTGGAGAAGGCAAAGACTGCAAAGAACTGGAGGAACATAAAGGCAGAGGAAGAGACTCCTCAGACAAATCTCAGAGAACTCTTCCAGGTATTTGAGGACACATCTTTAGATTTAAAGAAATAGCATGCATGTTGTAGAATTGTGGTACTCTGAAAACTCCAATACGATCTATGAAAGAAGCTAAATGAAATTCTTTTATCATAAGACACATCATACACATCAGTTTGTGGCCTTCTCTGGCTTATTCTTTGCTTGAACAGTTCTTCCATATAAGCCAGAAGCTCTATTTAAAACCAAAAAGTGATTTAATGTGACACTTGTGAACGTTGAACATAATTCATTTCACATGCACATCGTGAGATTGCATACATAAATAGAAAATACTTTGAAAAAGCTGAACATGTTTTACTCTGTTCACAAAAAATGGTAAAAATGGTAAAAATCCTACACTTTTTTTCCTCTGGTGCGCTTTTGGCTGCCGCTGCTCCTAGGCCACATTTTAAGCCTTTCTCAGCCTGTTCCCCTTGTTTTTTGCTCCCAAATCGTGGATATTTGTCAATGCCACTTTAAATCCACCTACCTGCGGCCTGTCACCGAGATCTGTTCATGTCAGGTTCAGATCAACATTCAGCCTTGTGTGTGAGCTAGCCTGCCTGCTGGCTTCTCGCCACGTCTACAACAATGTGGATTAACGCTGTGTGGATTCTACTTGCCTGGACCATCCTGCATCCACTTTTTGTTATCAGTGTGCCCTAAAAGTTCTTTAAAAAGTCTCCAGCATGTTGGTGGGGAGCTGAGTAGCCCCGGCCTTGTTCCCCCCTAAAACCATGGAGCAGCATAAAGCAACAAGTTTCTGGATGTCTATAATCATTACGGTGAGGTTTAAATGTAATACAATCTATAAGGGCGGGGCCACTCAAATAATATAAACATACCTGTTGGCTCCAAAAATGTCCACGTCAACATGTACACAATACAAATAATGTTCAAACATGCATACTTATGCCTTCAGACTAACCCATGTGAAACATTTCATTCAGTCGCGTAAACTATATGTGCAAAGGTGAGACAGCACCTGTGCGGGAGGAAGTCTCTCTGTTTTTCTGAGGTAGATGATGGAAGGTAAAAAAAAGGAGGGAGAGTGTCCAGTCATCCCCACACCAAGACCCTCCCCCTCAGATGCAGCTAGGACCCCCCAACACCCGCACGGTAGCGGATAGAGGACAACCACCACCCAGGCCAGGGCCAGCAGGACTGCCACACGGGCCCCGAAAGCTAGGAAGGGGGGGGGCATGGGGGGACAGAGACTGCAGCTCCAGCCCAACCAGAAGAGCAGCCCCCCCGCCACGTCGGGAGGGCCCAACACGGGGCCCCGCCCCAGGAGAGCACCCCCAGCCCCAGACAAGCACCTCATCACCACCCAGGAGTTTTGAACATCCCCCCACGCCAACCCCAGGCACGAGTCAGGGCCCCCCAAGGGAGACAAGGACCCCCGCCTGAGGGACACAGCCGCCGCTGCTGTGGTACCCCCCTGCCAGGGATGGGGTAGGGTACAGATGGTCCGAGGTCCCACCTTCCTTGTGAAATGTATGTGTGTGTTTTTGTGAGCGTGTCATTGTGCATGTATGTGTGTGTTTGTTGGAGTGTATGTTTTTGAGGGGTAAAGGGTGTGTGTATTAAGGGGTGCAGTTAAAATTGGTGGGTAGGGTGCTGAGATGATATCTCCTGCTTGCTGGGGATGTCCAACCACCCCCCTTACCAAGGGTCATACATGGATAAGGTGCGATTAAAACCAAGAGGGGAGTGGCCCATTTTCATACGGCAACCAAGGGAGGGGGACCACTGCCAAGTAGCTCCTGCCCCCAAGGTCCATTGTACGCTAACCCCTCCATGTGATTACATGAGGAAGAGGGTAAGTCGGGGACAGCTGGTAAACTGTCCCCCGGTGGAAACAGCCAACCCCTCCCAGCATTGGGCCCAGGTCTCCTCAGCCCAGGGGTCCCATCCCCCGAAGCACCGACCCCCCACCCCCACCCCACACAAAGAGAGAGGAGCCAGGAAAGCGCCGCCCCCCCAGAGCAATCCCAGGCCCCCGCTACCAGGTAAGAACTCTGGTCAAGCCTCGATGGGACAGAGGCAGCTAACTATAGCCGGGACAACCCCTGATTGCCTCAGCGGAGACCCCAACCCGCCAAACCTCCAAGGTCCCGTACCGATAGTGACTGTAACCCCTGTGCTATCCTATGCACTTTAACATTGGGAGTTGGGTCATCTAGACCCACTAGACAGAGCTCTGAACCTTTTTTCTTCAATGATTTGTGATCTTCACTGGTGTCCATGGATTACATGAAATCTTTCCACCTTTATCCACCTTTGTCATGGTAGGGAGAACACGTCAATGTAAGGGTGGGGGGGGTCATCTGAGATAGAACAAGGGAACAAGAGTCGCTATGGATCCAACAATTCTGCATTTGATGAGCTGTTAGATACTGTGGGACCTCTTGTGGTGCCCACTGTGCAGTTCCCAAAGCAGCCAGTTTCTACCAAGAAGCGCATTGCCATCAATATCTGACTCATTTAAAGTCAACATCCACCATTTCCCAAAACTGCTTCATCCGTAGCTCCCCCAATTGGTAAAGAGCTTGCCGCTCCATAGTTTGATAAACACATCAACCTCCCTTTTGATAGATGATGACGAGCACTAGTGGCAGTGCAGTGAGTTTGTTTGTGCTTATTAGCATAATTATAATTTAAAGAAAACCTTGTTTGCTCCCCAAAATCCTTCAGTTTAGAAGATGAAGGATGGGTGAATGAATGAAACCATTGTAATTGTGCTTTTTTACCATTTCTAGAATTTTGACAAAGTTTGGCATGTTGTAATTGTGAGTCTCAGTCATTGTAACCCTTGTGCACAAGGGTTATTATATGACATGTTTCCACTGCAGTTTTGCAAAAACATGTCAACTTGGATGCAACTGAAAGAACCACCTGCTCCAAGAGCAAAGATTTCGCTGATAGACTTTGGATGTTACCGGCCAGCCTAGCTAGAAACCCAAAAGGAACAAAGGCACCCAAAAGGAAGACCGAAGGAAGATAATAAAAGAAGGAGGCCTTTAGAAACTAGTTCATTCAGTTAAGTCGTTGCCCTAAATTTGATTTTTAAGACAACTAACTCATTGGGCATTATTCCAGACTATAATAAAACACCATATCAATAAAACAGAACAGTTTTCCTTTGTGCTACTTGCAGATTGTTTTCAATAGAACTAAAAAAACTAAGTCTTACATTTGTTCGGAGCATTTGGTATTTGCTTCTTTACCACATAAGTGTCTGACAAAACCATCTTTGTGGCAACAGGATGCTTGTGTCCTTTAATGTCTTAGTCCTTGTAAATTCTGTCTGCATTCACACTTAAGTGAACCACACCAGAGTTCTTTAGCAAATGAACAGAGACTCTTTATCTCAAGAAGCTTGTAGAAAACATGGCTGCTTTTACGACAGTGCAGTGTTTGTGATGACACCTTCCTGCAGTATGTGTAGCACAATGTACAACTTTGAGTTTCACCTCTGATGTCTAATTTTGAGGTGCATTCACACACCCAAAACCACAAATACATTTCCGTCAGACAGCTCACGCAGCACAGAATGCTTTATTTTTCATATTTTCCTTTTAGTTTGGCATTCAGATACAATAAAACAAGATCTCCATAGAAACTTCAGGCATTAACTACCCCTAACGGAGCTCACAGGTGGAAGCTGCGGAGGAGGATGGGGCGACGAACGCAGCGCTCGCGGAAATGGATGAAGAGGGCGTAGAACGCACACCTGGTTCTTAAGTAGGATGCTGAACAGGTGAGTTAATTGGGCTGAACTGCCCGAGGGGAGGTGTAAACGCACTGCTGTGCTGCTTGCCTGAAATCCTCCCAGGGTTGTTCATTTGATGTTACTTTTATTATTTTTGTTTACTTCAAATGAGAGTTGTGAGAAGTGAAGGTGTCCTTGAAATTTCATCATTAAGGGTAGTGGATATTCTGTTGTGACATGGATGTGATGCTGATCAACTCACCCATTGTAAGACCTTGATGAAGCCTAGTGGGACCTTCAGCACTCTGAACTGACCCTGGGCCACCAGCTGCAAACAGACACAAAACAATTATTCAGAAAAAGAGTTTTGTGATAAATCAGCCTGAGTGTTACTAAGCAGGCAAAATACCCTGTAATGTCCCCAAAGCACCCTCTACACTCTGAAAGTCCTGCAGCTCCTATTGCCAAACTCAAGGCCCACAGGCCAGATCCAGCTAATAATAAGATCGCCTGCATGATAATATCTGATCAATAGAAGAATTTCACAATGAACAGTCAACATGTTTTTTAGCATGTTTTTTACTCTTAACAATTCAGTAAAACACACTGAACACAAAATACCCACATCTGGCAAAGTCTTATAATAAATAAAAAAAAAAAAATAAATACAAGGAATAAAAAAATAGTATTAATGATATTAACAAAATAAATGAATAACTAAATAAAATATAAATTAAAAATAAAAATAAAAAAATACAAATTTACAACAGTTTAAACACTTTCTGGAAGCTTAAAGTTGGTCACACGTGTAAATTAGGGGTTCATAGGTGCTCAAACTCCCTTTCTTTCTTTTTTACAATGCATGTCCGTCTTTCCAGAGCTAAAATGGTCATGAGTTCATTTGTCCACGTGTATAGAAGGCACATCCATGTTCTTCCATAATAAGGCCCAAAATCAATAATCAGTAATTGCTTTTGAGTCATATCAAAATTTTCCGGGTATATTCCCATATTCTGGCTTGCAGAGGAATTCTCAGACCAAGTGACCTATACATGCCATTACATATTTCCAGAACAGTTGTAACTTAGTACAATCCCATAAACAATGAATTAATGTACCTTTTTCCTCTCTGCATTTTACACCAATATCTGGGACATTAGGGAATATGTGATTCAACCTGCTGGGAATAAGATACATACGCATCAATCCTTCATGCCTCTGATTTCTTTAAGGAAGACTCTTTTGAATATGCTAACAATAGATTATAAAATATTGACACCTTCCCATTACCATTGATATGAGATATTGTTAAAACTTATATTTTAGATAATGGAGGTAATGTCAGCCGTTTCCATGTCGAATAAATACAATTTTTTAATTGCAGGTACGCATTTAAAGAAATGTTTCTTTGAAATATTGTACTTTCCACAAAGCTGTTTATATGTCATTAATTAGTTTCCTGTACACTAATAAGAATTTTCTCAACACCTTTGTTAAACCATATTTTGTATCTGCCATCTGCTCTGCCTAATGTAAAACAGTTATTGCCCCATATAGGGGAGAACTGTGATAACTTTGCTTTGTCTTGCACATATTGATGTGCAGAAAACCACACTGAGATAGAATTTCGGAGGAAGATGTTTTTTTTTTTTTTTGCTTAATCGACTTATTTGGACTTGTTCAATATAAGAAAAGTTGGAAAGGAAGCTTTAATGTTGTCTGCTCAAATGTTACCCTTGCTGGAAGGAGAGACACTGAAAAATAATACATGGTTAACTGCAGCTGGGCCCAATACTACAATTTTAAATTGGGGAGTTGAAAATCTTTCACATGGTAAATACAGTAACCCTAGTTGTAATCTGGCATATATTATATTATGGAAAAAGGCATCTGTTATTGGAAAAGGGAGTAACAAGAAAAAATATAGGAATTTGGGTAAAACAAGCATTTTGATTGTGTTGATTGAACCTATTCAGGAATCAGGAAATCTTTATTTTCATTTTATCACATGATAAAACGAAATTAGGCTCTCTGGTCCGGGGCCAGCCATTTACATTCAGACATAAATAAATAATATAATGTCAATGTGATATCAATATGTTACGGTGTGGTTCCTGATGAGTATTGCACAGAAAGTATGTTTCAAATTGCACAGTATATTATATTAAGTATTGCACCCTTATTTAGTATTAACCCTTGTGCTATCCCAGGCACTTTAACATTGGGAGTTGGGTCATCTAGACCCACTAGACAGTGCTCTGAACCCTTTTTCTTCAATGATTTGTGATCTTCACTGGTGTCCATGGATTACATGAAATCTTTCCACCTTTATCCACCTTTGTCATGGTAGGGAGAACACGTCAATGGAAGGGGGGGTCATCTAAGATAGCACAAGGGTTAAAGATAAAGGCATTTGGACCCATCGATTTAGCATTTCATGCATCAAGGGGTCATAGTTCAATGAAACTATTTGTTTCACATCAGGGCGAATTCTAATACCGAGATATATACACACCATTTGTAGTTACAAATGGTGTTTCCAGCAGGCTGCAATCTCTCACTCTCATTCAAAAACAGTAGTGCTAATTTAGAATGATTTATTTTATATCCCAATATATGTAAGGGTTAACGGCTACCAAGTATTCATTATCACTTTTTAACGCTCGCCTTGGAAGCATAAACTGTCCGACGCGAAGTGCGTTAAAAAGTGATAATGCATACTTCAAAAGCCATTAACCCGTTTTATACCACTTACAAAAGAAATAAATATTAAACAGTTTTTAGTCCTTAATTCTTGTTTTTTTCCAATTTGGATCGCTTTTCTCACAATGCAACAAATAGTCCGCATCGTGCTGCATCACCGCTGCAGTCAAGACTCAGCGGTATAAGCGATATATCTGTGCTGATCTTTCCGATGCGTTGAATAAAGCATCAGTTCAGAGAGAAAGTTCACCACTTACCGCTTGTTTTTGTCCAAATGATGAAGCAGAAGGTTGTTTTAAGAAGCAGTGATACAAAACATTTAAGCTAGCTGACCGGAACTTCATTTTTCACAGCTCAGTTATCCTGTGGTATATCACTTTTTAATGCACACCCAGCAGCCAATCAGAATTGAGTACTCACCATGGTATAACCCCAAATACATCTATTAGATTCAACAAAAGCCGAACAGTATCTTTTAAGTTTGTCAAAAAAAAGAATAATGTCATCTGCATACCTTTAAATGATGCGCTTTGCCACTAATAGTTATACCCGTGATACCTTTATCACGGTTATAACCTTTGGCTGGTGCTCTTACGTCTATAGCCAAAGGTTCAACAGCCAATATAAAAAGTAGAGGTGAGAATGGGCATCCCAGTCTAGTGTATTGCTGGAGAGTAAATGGTTTAGAAATATTATTATTATATGTCTGTATTTCAGCAGTAGGGTTTGCATACAGCAGCTTAATACTTAAGTTCAGGCCAGTCAATTTGAACTTTCTCAAATTCTTTCTCGGCTCCGGAAAACCAGCTCCTCAGCTGCTTTAAAGTCCTTGTAATGGTCGGACACGTCCTGTTAATTTCAGCCACTTTTCCCTCCAAGGCTGTGATAGCCTTAGTCACGTCTCCGAGACGATTATTGATACCATCTAGTTTTAATCCAACCTCAGAACGGAGCAACTTTAACTCTGTAAGCACGTCTGCTACATCCACCGTCTTACCTGCTTCTGCATGTTTAGATTAATAGCAAGCATAAAAGCTAGACTCTCCGCCATCAACCAAATTAACAAGGAGACATTTTGAACAATTACTAATTCGCTTTAACTGGAAGAAGTGGCATAGTTTTCTACAGAATGTCTTTGCTATGTTGGTACTTGCTGTCCCTGTCCATGCTATAAATAAACAAATCACAAATGACCACCTAGCTATTTTATGTACTTAATGTAATCTGAGGATGTTAATATTACAAGATATTTTATCCATCTTCTCTTTCCTTCTCATGCTTCGTCTTAAGAATCTAACCATGAAAAAGTATTGAAGATGCAGAGTAAGAATAAAGCAAAGTCAAGCCTAAAAATACACACTTCTGCTCTGGAAGTGTTAGGCTTGAACTTTCTGATGTATTAGACTGAGCACATGAGTGCATCCCTGTCAACGTGAATACGATGGATGCTTCTGTGCTTTTTAAAATAAATAAAACTGTTCTCTAAACATCCTCCGTGTCTTCAATGCAATGTAATGAGACACACACAGACAGAAATGTGAAGGTATCTGCTGAAAATCTATGACGTAAATTAATAACGGGATAAATGATCGGCTAGTCAGTTAGCATGTAGCCTAATAGCCTTCGCATGTAAAGCAACTGACTGCTAAAGTTAATAAAAGACAAGTCCTGAATATTATTATTCCTTTTCGACCCTAAACTACAATATCAGCTGTCTGTCTGACAACAGACCAGCCAGTTGCCCAAATGCCGGCATACATCAGAGAGCTCTGCGGCGGAGCTAGTAGTAGCCTAGCAGGAGCTATCGTATGACAAAGCAGCCTAGTTATCATAAATCTTTTGATATTTTTCTTATATTCATTGAGACAGTAATAAAGTGATCATTTTTCTTCTTCATGTTCCTTTTTTGAACGAATATGGGTCACAGAGACACGGAAGTTACCGCTGAAAGCGGCTTTTGCCGGCGTACAAAGAGCATATCCGCGTGAATGACTTATGACGTGAATAATTATTGCGTTCGAACGACATAATTATTGCGTTCGCACGAGTTAATCATTTCGAGGGAACGGAATAGTATTTTGAGGGAACGCAATAGTATCTTGTGGGAGCGCAATAGTATCTTGTGGGAACGGAATAGTATTTCGTGCGAACGAGATAATAATCTGTGGGAACAAGATATTAATCTGTGGGAAAAAGATATATTTTTATATCTTAATGTCAGGACACGGGCTCCGTAATTTTGAGAACTTGTGATAATGTTTTAAAAATGAAAGACCAGTAGGACGTCAGAGACGGACACAGCCAGAACATGTGTGTTAAGTCAGCAGGAATATGGTGACATCTTTCATAGCTGGCTTCTACATTGGGATAGATCTTTGCTAGTTTAGGTTTGGAATAGTGGATGCGATGTTCAACTTTAAATTGTATTAAGTTTTGCACAGGAGGAGCTGCCATTTACTTTCAGTAAAGCATCATTCCATGTGTCGTCCTCCAAAGCCAGTTCCTCCCCCAACTCATTCACCCAATCTGTCCTGAGTTTTAGAAGATTTGTGTTTTTTAAGGAAGTTATCTGATCATATATCCTTGAGACAAATCTTCTAAGATGTACTGGGGTTCCTAGAAGTGCTTCTATACCTGAGCGTGACGGCAAATATGGAAAGTCTGGAGTATGACGCTGAAGGAAGTGGCGAATTTGGAAGTAATGGAATAGGCTAGACCGGGGGAGATTAAACTTAATTGAAAGATCATCAAAACTAGCAAAAACAGAGTTTATGTACATGTCTTTGAACAAATGAATACCTTGCTTTTTCCAGAGAATGAATGAAGCCAGAGTCCAGTCTAGCATGGGGAAACAAGTGAGTCATATTTATGGGACTCAAATGTAGGAGATCCCCACAGTCAAAGTTCCGTCTGAACTGAAACCATATTTTAAGAGTATTTATGACAACTGGGTTATCGGTGTATTTAAGGGCAGAGAGAGACAAGTCAGAGGTGACCAAAGCACGGAGGGAAGTTGAGACGCATGATGCAGCTTCAAGACGGCACCAGTCCACACTAGGACTGTGGAGCCACTGTAAGATATTCTTTACATTTGAAGCCCAGTAATAGTACTGAAAGTTGGGTAAGGCTAAACCGCCTTGATTTTTAGACCTCTGTAGCAATTCAAGCCGTATCCTAGGTTTCCTTCCATCCCACAAAAATGAAACAAAAGCCTTATCAAGAGATTTAAAAAATATTTTGGGGATATAGAGTGGGATGCACTGAAAAAGGTAATGAAATTTGGGGAGTACAGTCATTTTAATACAATTAACCTTTCCTGCCAGGGATAAGTGGAGAGTTCTCCACTTCTTTAGGTCTAATTTGGTCTTTTCTAATAAATAAATGAGTTTTTTTGATGGAGATGTTGCATATGTCTTGTAATATTAATATCCAAGTACTTAAAGCCATTTGTGGACATTTGGAATGTTAAGGCACCATTTTTTATTTGGAGAGCCAGATCAATAACAGGGTAACATTCACTTTTACTTAAGTTTAATTTGTACCCAGAGAAAGCCCCAAATTTCCTCAAAGCATAAAGTATGTGAGGGACGTTTAGATTGGGGTCTGACAAATATAACAATAAATCATCTGCATACAAAGATACTCTATGTTCCTTACCGCCCCTATGGATTCCACTAATTGATGGTAAAGTTTTAAGTGTGATAGATAAGGGCTCTATAGCTAAAGCGAATAGTAGTGGGCTGAGAGGACAACCCTGGCGAGTACCCCGTGACAACTGAAAATATTGTGACCGCTTACAATTACTAATTACGGAGGCTTTGGGTGATTTATACAAAAGCTCGATCCAGGAGATAAAGTTGGGACCATAACCAAATTTCTTTAAACATGCAAATAGATATCTCCACTCCACCCTATCAAAGGCTTTCTCTGCATCAAGTGCAATTACTACTTCTGCCACTGCTGCAGAGGCAGGAGAGTAAATTATGTCAAAAAGTCGGCGTACATTTTTGAATAAGTGGCGCCCTGGCATAAAACCAGTTTGATCATCAGAGATAACATCCTGTATTGTGGCTTCTAAACGAAGAAAGAGGGCTTTAGCTAAGATCTTTGCATCACAGTTAAGGAGAGAGATGGGTCGGTACGAGCTACAGTCTTTACCATCTTTACCTGGTTTGAGCCGAAGGGCAATTGATGCTTCAGTTAATGTCTGGGGGAGGGAGCCATAGGATAGAGAGTCGTTAAACATATCAAGTAGTATTGGGGATAGTTTGTTTGAGAATTTTTTATAAAACTCTATAGGGTACCCATCTGGGCCTGGAGCCTTACCATTTTGCATTGAGTGTATTGCATTAGTGATTTCTTTATGGTGAAAGCTCAGCATTTGTCCTTGGTGTATTTCTGTTACTAAGGGAGTAGCTTATTGATTACTTTATCAAAGAAAAAACGCAATCCATGCTGCAGAAGAGTGATGACGTCCCCTTCCCCACCCTTAAACAAAACCCTGTTTAAACCTAAACTAAGAACTAAGCCTATACCTGTCCTTCTCAATGAGGCAAGCTGCAGGCTAAACACTATTTTTCCTACGAACTTCTGGTAGCACATTTCCTTATGTTATGCATAGGGCTCCCAGCTCTTTGATATGGAACATAAGCACTAAAGTTCAGGCAATCATTAGCAAATAACTGACATGTTAACTAATCATTTAAAGGAGAGGGGAAAAAAAACAACAAGATAATAATAATAAAATAAAAATAAAAAATTAGAAAGACAAACTTAATTGTAGACTACTAAACATATCTTGGCATCTGTTTAAATGTCAGGTCCTGAGGCTGAATATGTTTAAAAAATTAAAAATAAAATAAACTTAAAAACGAAAAATCAAATATTATAATAATAGTAAAATAAAACACACACACACACACACATGAATAAACTAAGTGTCCCCACGCACGACGGTGGTTACGTCAGATAGTGGTTTTTGGCTTAAGATTTATAGCATTAAATACTCACACCTGAAGTTCAGTGTCCACATGCTCAAATTTCTGGTCGTAAAATTTCTGAGCTTCGTCAGGCGACTCGAAAGTCAGTACGTTATTGTCGAACATCACTCGCAGCCGGGCCGGGTAGAGCAGGTGGAATTTGACGTTCTTCTGGTACAGCGCTCCTTTGACGCCGTTAAACGCAGCTCTCTTCTTAGCCAGCGCCGCGCTGACATCTTGGTAAACTCTGATGGTGGCGCCTTGGTATTTCAGCTCCTGACTCCGGGCCCAACGCAGCGCGGCAACTTTTTGCTGGAACCTGGAAAAGCAGACCAGGAACGTGCGAGGAGGTGATCTTTGGCCGGGTTTGGAGGTCGGGGTCCGGTGTGCTCTCTCAAGCTCAGGCGGCGCGGGGAAAACTTCTGGTCCCATCAGCTGCATCAGCACATCCGACATGAACTTCACGGGGTCTTTGCCGTTTTCGCTGCCTTCGGAGATGTTCAGAATGCGGAGATTAGATCTCCGTGAGCGGTTTTCCAGGTCTTCACATCTATCCAAAAGCTCCTGGTTGTGAGTCTGGAGCATTCTGATGGCAGATTCCGCAACAGTGAGCCGCTCAAAGTTATCGCCGGCAACCCCCTCCACGGAGGTAAGACGGCTCTGGAAGGAGTTGAGAGTTGTCTGTAGCGAATACAGAGAGGATTGTATTGGTTTGATGGCCATTTCAATGTCTTCCTTCAGTGAGGTTCTCTGTTTAGCGAAGTCAGCCGCTAGTTGCTTCATAATGTCTGCACCAGCTGCAACATGCGCGGGGGGGTCCTAGACGCTCCTTCAGTGCTCGGAGAGTTGCTAGCTGTGAAAGATGCTAATTTAGCCGCTGCGCGCATGGCCTGCGTTTGCACGCTGTTGGCCGACTTGGCAGTTTTAGAACTATTCATTCTTACCAAGAGAGCTTGATACGACCACCACTAAATATATACCAAAGTTTAAGCAGTGTAATGTCTTAAAAGAAGGGTCAACAAAAAAATGAGCCGGGAGCCTCTTCCTATGCGTCCTCTGCCTACATGTCACAACCAGAAGTCCCGGGTTTTTCTAATTTTTAATGAAATTTTGTGCAACACCAACAATAAAAATGCTCCTACTGTACTATTATGCATTTGTAAAAACAAGTGATGTTTTGTCTCTTCGTTAATATCAAAAAGCACCGTGGCCTCACCTGGCCTGACCTCATCTGACCTCATCTGGTCGCTGCACACCTCAACAGAGAGTCTTCAGGAAGCTGAAAAGGACTGGACTCTCAAAACAACTTCTGGAGAACTTCTACAGAGCCACCGTTGAGAGTATCCTCTGTCTGAGTGCTACGGTGTGGTACGGGAGCTACACCGCTCAAGACAGGAAGGACTTAGCCCGTGTGGTGAAAACCGCACAAGAGATTGTGGGAGGACCTCTCCCACAACTCAACTCAGTGTACAACAGCCGGGCCCGACGTAAGGCTGGTCGTATAGCTGCAGACCCCACACACCCAGGAAGGACATCAACTGTTTGTATCTCTTCCCTCTGGAAAAAGGTACAGGAGTATCAGAACCCACACGAGCAGACAGAGAAACAGCTTCTTCCCCAGAGCTGTGAGGTCCACCCCCCCCCCACACACACACACATAATTGTGTTAACAACCCTCCCCCTCCCCCCAGCCTTAACATAACCCACTAATACAGGGGTGTCAAACATACGGCCTGCGGGCCGTATCCGGCCCGCCAGGTGGTTTGGTCCAGCCCACGCATGAAGAGTAAAAATCACAAGAATGTTTAAAAAAGAAAGCAAGTTTCTAGTCCATTCCTGTGGCGAGTTATGATTTTCTAAAGAAATAAACAAAATGTGCAATTCCGCCACTAGGGGGAGCAAAGGAAAAGCTTAACAGGTGAAACAACATAACTCTGCATGTGCCAAAAACGAAACCTAGCAGCTCTGTGTCTGGGTAGGCAGTAGTTTGGTTCCTTGTGAGCTGCATCACTGAAGGATGATCAGTAGTGACACCTTAATGACCAAAATGTTGTCAAAAAGAAAAAAAAGGTTGAAGTGTAGTCCTGAGCTTTCCAGGCAAATGGAAAGCATTTTATTTGTTCACGGAGTTGAATGCAAACCTGAATGCTTGGTTTGTCATCAACAGGTTCTCCAAGAATATAACATTCAGCACCACTATGAGACTCTCCACAAAGAAAAGTTTCACCATTTGCAAGAAGATTTAGCAACTATTAGCTGGACTGACAAAATGACCATCTGGATTTACTGCAGCCGTGACGTCAGTGATGGAGCAGTGACACCTAGCTACCTTATTGCAAACAAGTTGGAGCAAACATCCAATCCATTTTCAGATGCTGAACTTATTGAAAAATTCTGAAGGCTGAATATTTATTAGAGGTGTTAAAGAGACGTCACAGTGGAGTTTCTTGAATTGATGGACACAACAACAACTGATGACATAGTCAGCACTCTAGTTACTGCGCTGGACGATGTTGGAGTGAACTGGTCATGTGATGTCAGTCTGCTTACTGATGGGGCCCCATCAAAGGTCAGGAAGAAGGCAGGTGTTACCACAAAATTCAGGCAGCAACCAGGAAAAGATTCTTATAATAATGAATGATGATAATAATGGACATTTCATTGTGTTTTGCACACTTGAATGACAGTAAATGTGTTTCTGCAAATGTGTTTCTGATTTGAATCCTGATATTGACGCTTTTGTGAAGTTTCAGAAGAGAAAGGAAGTTAACTCCAAACTTTTATGTTCACAAATGTTTGCATGTTTAATTTAGTGTAATTTTGTCATCGTTTGGACGTTTAGTAAGATGTTTCATTTTTTTCTGTAGCCCCTCTTGAATTTATTATCACAATTGCTTCAGTGTCAGATTTAAAATATTCAGGCTGTATAAAATTGAACAAACCAATATTTTTTAAAGTGAAATTGATTTCATTTAAGATCCATTGGCCTCTGTGAATGAATCTGTAATTAGAAATGATTAGGCTACCATGTTGGTTGAGGCATGTTTTCCAATTGGGTAAAAAAACAAGAATAAAGCTTTATTTTGCCTTTACGCTACTGGTCCGGCCAGTTGAATGTGGCCCCCGGACCAAAATTAGTTTGACACCCCTGAACTAATACCTGTCACTACACATCTGACAATGCTCTGGCTGCACTTTAAATCAAGCCTGCAATATTAAGGTCTTGTGTGCAATATTCATTCTATATGTGGAGTACCCACTCATATGTGCAATATTCATCCCATTATACTGTACAGTATTTATGTATTATATTTTTTATATAGAATTTTCAATATTGTTGGAAAAGAGCTGCTGGAAAAATGTCATTGTGTACTGCATAATGACAATAAAGATTCTGATTCTGGTTTTCATGCCTGCCTCAGCTATTGTTTTTACAGTGCAATTCAATCGTCAAAACTTAACTTTATATAAATGACTGACAATTGTGAAATCCAAGAGCACAAAAGATGCAGTTTTGCCTTGAGTGTGTCGAGAGATGAGTGCAGAGAGCTACACTGTGCTTCTGTAGATCTGGAGAAAACAAACGACAGGGTGCCTAGAGAGGAACTGTGGTATCATATGAAGAAGTCTGGAGTGGGGATGACTGGGCACTCTCCCTCCTTCTTTTATCATTCCATCATCTACCTCAGTAGAACATAAACACTCACTCAAGAACAGGTGCACAAATAGTTCGCATGACTGAATGAAGTGTTTCACATGTGTTAGTCTGAATCCATAAGTATGTGTGCGTGAATAGTAGTTCTCTTTTGTACATGTTGACATGTTTGTATATGTGGCAGGCAGAGGGCCACTTGATTGAGATCACCTGGCACACCAGCTGCTTCATTAGCAGATGGCTGATAAAAGCCTCTGTCAGTAGAGCTTCAGACAGAGACCTGCTGCTTCCAGGTGGGAAGGTGCAGCAGCTGTGCAGCCTTTGGCTGTGTGTAGGGCCCTAACCATAACCGGATCGCAGGCAGTGTTTGGCCGCTCATGCGACTCCTGTGGAGAGTCCTCTTAAGCTGCGGGAGCAGGTGCCGCTGTTTTGTTTCCATTGTTTGTTTCATTCCTGCTCTGCCCAACCCGGTGCACCGTGGTCCAAGAGCGGTGCCACGGCCGGCATTTCTGGGGATCGCGTGTGCTCCATACAGAGTGTCAGTGACTGCTGTCCATCCACGCACTGGCAAGCGGCGTGACGGAGCGGGATTGACAGCTATTGGAGCGAGTTCCCCCTTCTGGCCTTCTATCACCCCAAGCACAACCAGGGCCTAGTGTCCCACCACCTTGGACTAGCGTCGGTTACGGCCACTGAATGCAAGGGGGCGTGACATTGAGCCGGGTGCGCCGCCACAGAGAGCGCACAGCTGGGTGCAGCTGACTTTGTGGGCTGGGAATGATCGCCCTTATGGTTTGGTTGACTCTTTTGGGTATCTTTTTAGAATAGGAATTTTAGCATAATTTCTAATAAAGGTTGTCTATTTCTCTAAAGCACAGTCTTGGTTTCCTGTGTCGGAGAGTCCTGTGCTTTTGGTTTTTAGTTTTCTGCTGGAGGCTTTCACTGGGGAAACTATAATGCCACAGAAATCTTGGCGCTGTGAGCAGGACCTTCGACTTTAACAGGAAACCGAAACGTGTATTGAATTTTGTGTGAACTTGTTTCTTTTCATTTTCAAAACAGCGGCACCTGTGTTCTTGCAGCCATGGAGGATGAAATACAGGAGTTGTGAGAGCTGGTGGCTCAGCTTCGTGCTGACAATGAGGACCTAGTTCCTTGACAGCTTTTGGGCAAGGGGAGCCTGGTCCTTTAACGGAGAGGCTTGTTTTGGTCCCACGAGACCGGAAATGCCCTATGTTTAGTGGTAGGTCTGGAATGGTGTTGGAAGAGTGGCTGGAGGAGGTCCAAGCATGCATGAGAGCCCGTCATTTAGCGGTAGCTGACCAGGTTTTCTTTCTGTATGATCACCTGGAGGGCGAGGCGCGAGACGAAGTTAAATATCGGTCAAGCCGGGAGCGTTCCAACCCCTCTAAATTATTGCTGTGCTCACAGAATTGTATGGCTGTAAGGAGTCATACGTGGTAGCACAGGAAGCCTTTTTCTCCCGGAAGCAGCGTGAGGATGAGTCCCTCCAACAGTTTTCTTCAGGCTCTTCTTAGTTTAATGGACAGAGTGCAACAAAGTGCCCCTCCTGGAGTTGTGGATGCTAATGCGCTTCTCCGAGCTTAGTTTACCGAGCATGTCACGGATGGTGCCTTGAGGCGACATTTAAAACAATTTATTCGCCACGAGCCAGATGCCATCTTACTCGACGTGAGAGCAGAAGCACTTGGTGGGAGCGTGAAGGTCTGCCTGCAGGGGCAACAGCATCAGGCTCTTCCTTCACTGGGGTTTCAATATTCTGTGCAGGGACATGTTAAAGAGTCCCAAGAGCCTCCCCAGAATTTGGAGATGAAGGAATTGAGGGAGCTCCTGCAGCAGCAGCAGGAGCAAATCAACAAGCTTTCGGAATCAATCGCTCAGTTACATCATCAACCACAGAATCAGAGTGGTCCTCCTCCCCAGCCTGTGATTTGTAGACGCTGCCGGCAACCTGGGCATTATGCACGTGAGTGTGATGGAGCCCGTGCACCCAACCCCTACCGTGGCAGTCCAACAAGCCAGGCATGCCGGGAAACTAGCACCCCCTGGACTGCCGAGCCAAAGGCCAGGTGGGGTTGACTCTGGTTCAAATTCCATTTTTAAAGAAGCTCCATCTAACTTAATCGCCACTTGTCCTCATGTTGTCGTAGGAATGAGTGGAGTCAAAGTCCCATATTTGTTGGACACAGGGTCAATGGTGTCAACGTTGACGGAAAGCTTTTTTTCGTAAGCACTTTGAGCCGTGGGGCCACAAAAGCCTTCAAATGTGCCACTGGTTGCAGATTAAAGCTGCTAACGGTTTAGCCATTCCATATATTGGCTACCTCGAGTTGAGCGTTGAGTTCTGTGGGAAGGTGATACCCGGTTGTGGGGTACTTGTCATTAAAGACTCCCCTGGTGCAACTAACTTGGCACCAGGGATTGTGGGGATGAACATTCTCCGCAAGTGCCACGCAGAGCTGTTTGGGGAGCATGGATCGGCCTGGTTCCACGTGGACCCAGTGTCTCAGGCCCCAGCACCCCTTCAGCAGGCACTCCAGTTATGCCATTCTGCCACTGAAACAGCCTCGACTGTGGTGTCAGGGCGTGCCAAGGTGCGTGGATCTCATGCGTGTTTTATTCCAGGGGGGCACATGAAACTGGTCGCTGTAACTTGCCCCAATCAGTTTAGTCATAAAACTGTTCTATTTCAGCCTGTTGGTCAGGGACTGCCTGCAGGTTTGATTGCATCATCCGCCTTGGTTCAGGTGAGGCAAAGTACAGCGTATGTACCACTCGTGAATGTTGGCACTGTTGATGTTTGGCTCAACCCCCGTACAATTGTGGGTCTGTTGTGCGATGTCAGTATTGTGAGCCTGCCAGCAGGGATTACTGAGGTACCCAGGCCAGCGGCTACAGTTAACATTCAGGTTGCATCTGATGTCGTCTTTGAGCAGATCGATGCACTGCCGTTGGAGACGTCACCTGCGGAGGATCAAGGGAAAGCTCGGGCCCTCCTCCAGAAATATGCCAACGTCTTTGCCGCACATGATGGTGACCTTGGTTGCACCACCCTCATGACTCATGACATCCCTTTGTTGGATGATGTCCCTGTTAGGCAAAGGCACCGGCGGATCCCACCATCTGAGTACGAGGCAGTCAAACACCATATCAATCAGCTGCTAGCATCCGGATGATCCGAGAGAGCAACAGTCCTTATGCTTCGCCTATTGTCCTGGCCCGCAAGAATGATGGCAGCTTGAGGATGTGTGTGGATTACCGCCAATTTAACAGTAAGACCTGAAGGGATGCTTTTCCTCTCCCTCGCATTGATGAATCACTGGATGCATTATCTGGGGCTCGGTGGTTCACTACATTAGATCTAGCCAGCGGTTACAATCAAGTCCCAGTGACAGAAGGTGACCGGGCTAAGACGGCCTTCTGTACACCGTTTGGGTTGTTTGAGTGGAACCGGATGCCATTCGGTCTTTGTAATGCCCCAGGCACTTTCCAGCGGTTGATGCAGAGAATTTTAGGAGACCAGCAGTGCCAGTCTGTTTTGCTGTATCTAGATGACATTGTGGTCTTTTCATCAACCATAGATGAACATCTGGAACGGTTGGAGTTGGTGTTGGGC
>CM074492.1:32383545-32517448 GCA_037389245.1 Oryzias sinensis | reverse complement strand
GTGTATGATTAATGAAGCCCCTGCAGCATTAAAAGAAAAAAATCACATTACTTACCTGTGAAATGATATGCCTTCCTCCTTCATGGACTCATGATCAATGAATTGGTATTATGTAAAAAATGTGTTCACATGCATGCACTGCAGTAGTAACTTGACCTCACCAAGATGGCGGTGCTCTCCTCCCATGAGGAACTACGTGATGTCTCCTCTAGTTATATAACTCATTGGTTGAACCTTTCCTGCGATGACGTTTCTGACCGTGGTCGGAAAACGCAGCGGAGATCCGGGATTGATTCAGCATTTCTGCAGCCAGGGTTTACTCCAAGAATCAGGCTCTATACTTTGGAGGAAACCTTTTTTTGCTATTACTTTTCCGGGGGACAGGGCAACAGACCCTTAACTTGCGCTCACACACTCACTCTCTCACAGCCTGGGCGCTCTGATTTACACGTAATTTAATAATGAGGAGTGTTTCAACCGGGGACTGAAAGATGTGGACGACCGGAGCTCCTCTGTGGTTTGGTCCACACAAACCCTCTAACTACAAAAACAGAGTCGTCCATATTTGCTGCAGCAGACAGATTATTTGTCTCTCTTTGATCTCTAATGTCAGCAAAGCCGTGCAAATATCGCTGAAACATGTCACCTCTCTGACTGGAACACCGCTGAGCGGGTATCGAGGAATATGAGTCAATTTCCATGGATAAACCAATGAGCGTTTAGATCCCGCCCACTTTCACTGATTGACAGATAGACTCATTCTCCTGAAAAAGGTCTTCATGAAATAAAAAAGTCATTTTGAAGAACAGCAACATGAAATAAAAACAAAGCTACTTTGGAAAATATTGATTTTGAAATACGAGCTTCTGAAAAAAGACAGAATTATAATAATATTCCACATGATTAAAAATGAATATTTTAAAATACTGTTTTAAAATAATGAACAGGATTTTTAAGCAAAATTAAATATATTGAATAATATAATGGTTTATATAAAATCAGTGTGCAGGTTTTTCACAATTTCATGATCTTTTTATATATTTATGAGAGATTTATTGGTTGATTGTGTATTTTCATGAGGTCATATTTATTTATTTAATTAAATATTTATTTATTTAGTTATGAACAGTATAGGACTCCATAGTGAGCTGCAAGTGGTGGAGGATGAATTTCATTTTTTGTTTTATTGGCCTTTGATTTTGTATGTATGAGGTAATAGAGTAGAAATGTCCTGATTTGTTTTGGTTATCTGAAGATAAAATTTTACGCTGGCTTTTTGAAAATGAAATCTTTTGTTTGGCAAATTTTGTGTCAAAGGCATGGACAATAAGAATGGACACTTTGTATTCTGTAAGACTCTGACTAGGGGGGTTATTGGATTTTTGTGATGGGCATGTTTCTATATGTTTGATGTATTTTGTCTTTCAGTGTCATATAAGCCCATGTGGGCTGGGCACATTAGTGCATGACACTTAAATAAATCAAATCAATCAATCAATCTATATTTTTCCATTTCCCGGTATACTGGGGATTACACCAACAGTATGAGTATCGTAGTTGTGAAGCAATATAGTGTTCTCTCAGCTTTGGTAATTCCATACCTCCTTTATTCTTTGGAAGCTGGAGGTTGCCGTATTTTATTCTGGATCTTTTATTGTCCCATTTGAATCTGGTTATTGTTTTGTCCCATGTTGTAAATTACATGTTAGAGACCTGTGTTGGTAGAGCTTGAAATAGAAAATAGAAACTGGGGCAAAATGTTAATTTTCACCATTTCAACTCCAGAGCTGAAATCTAGTGGAAGTGTTGACCATTTTTCAATGTCTTTTTGTATCTTTTTTTGTACCAATAAATAATTTCAACTGTTCATATTTTGAAAATCTTGTTATTTCCACGCCTAAATATTGATTACTTTTCATATTCCAGTTGAATTTAAAGTTGTTTCTAATACTTTCAAAGCGAACATAATTGAATTTTAAAGTTTGAGTTTTGAGAATATTTATTTTATATCCTGATAAATGTTCAAATGTTTCTAATATTTCCATAAAATGAGGAATTAATGTTTCTGGTTGTTCAAGGTACCCAATAAATCCTCGACAAACAATCCTATTTTATTTTCAACTCCATTCAGTGAAACCCCTTTAATTTCAGGTTTTTCACAAATTGCCTGTGCCAGAGGCTCAATAAAAAGAGCAAACAGAGTTGGGGAGAGTCCACAACCCGTCCACTAGTTCTGTCATGGTGGCTTTCTATGTGATATTCGACTACGAGAACGCCAAGCTAAACGGGACCATTGGAATCATGAGCATTCATCACCATTTTCCCAACAACTTCATTTGCCTAACCTCTCTCCCCAATCAGGACACTCACAACACCCCGGAGGAACCTATGATGGGGGGACACTCTAAGCTCTCTGCTGAGGAAAGGAAAAAAATGAACGGGATTAAGGTCTTTGTTTTTACTGCGGAAACTCTGGTCATCTGGTAAATCAATGCAACCTCAGAGATTCCTATCTAATGGGGGGGGGGGGGGGATTCGACTAAATCTGATGGAGAAAATTTCTTCTTCACCCCTGTCAAGATCTGTCATCAATCTAAAATTCATGAATTAAAGGCTCTCATAGACTCTGGTGCTGAACAAAGCCTTATTGATCAGCAATTGGTACGTCAGTTTTCCTTTCCCACTGAGCTTCTTGCTTCTCGCCATCAAAGCTGCAGGTCTAGGAGGTCAACACCTATCCAGAATCACACATCGTACCAAGCCTCTCCTATTTATTACGTCAGGTAATCATAGAGAGTATCTACCGTTTTTCGTCACTCAGGCCCCCTTATACCTGGAACTCCAACGCCGATGCCACCTTCAAGAAACTTAATGAACTCTTCATTTCCACTCCCATACTCATCCAACTTGACATACACAGACAATTCATTGTGGAAGTGGAAGCTTCTGATTCACGTGTCGGAGCTGTCCTATCCCAAAGAGAAACCTCCTCAGGGAAACTTAAACCATGCGCCTACTTCTCACGGAAACTAACACCCGCTGAACAGTAATACGACGTGGGCAATCGTGAATTATTGGCTATAAAACTTGCCATGGAAGAGTGGCGACATTGGCTGGAGGGGCTGAAGATCCTTTTTTTGTGGTCTGTGACGGACCACAAGAGTCTGCCTTACTTATGATCGGCCAAACGTCTCAACTCTCGCCAAGCCCGCTGGTGTTTGTTTTTTGACCGTTTTAATTTTATCATCACTTACCATCCTGGCAGCTGTAATATAAAACCTGATAGCAATGGAAAAGGATGTTCAGGATTACGTGGCTGCCTGCACCACCTGCGCCTGCCAAAACGTCCAACTCACTACCCGCATGTCATATACATCCACTTCTCACTCCTAGCCGACCTTGGTCCCACATAGACAGTTGATTTTGTTACTGGGTTACCACCATCTCATGGTCACACAGTCATATTCACCGTTGTTGATCGTCTTTCTAAACCGGCCATTTCATTCCCCTCTCCCAATTACCCACTGCCACTGAAACCGCAGAAATACTGGTGGACCAGATTTTTCACCATCATGGCATCCCAGCAAGACATTGTTTCAGATCGTGGACCCCAATTCACTTCTCATGTTTGTCTAGGTGCCACAGTCAGCCTAACCTCCGGCTACCACACTCAATCCAACGGTCAGGCGGAGAGGGTCAACCAAGAACTGGAGGCGGCACTCCGTTGCCTGGCTGCCCAGAACAGCGCTGATTGGTCCATGTTCCTGATTTGGGTGGAGTGTGCCCACAACAACCATCCCTCCTCTGCCACGGGGATGTCTCCCTTCGAGACGTCCCTTGGGTACTCACCAACTCTGTTTCCGTCGCAGGAATTCGATCTGGCGGTGCCCTCGGTACAACTCCATCTCCAGCGGTGCCAACAGATTTTGCACCAGACCAGGGTGACTGTCCTCCGCACCAAGGAGAGGAATTGCCTGATTGCCAATCGCCAAAGGGTGTGGGACCCACCTACCCAACCTGGTCAAATGGTATGGCTCTCGTCGAGGAACATCCCCATTCAGGCGACCTCCCGCAAACTGGCTCCTCGATTTATCGGACCCTACACCATTGACCGGATAATCAACCCCATTTTGCCCTGGAGCATTTGTCCGTCTCAAGCTACCTACGGCCCTCAAGGTACATCCTACCTTTCACATTTCTCAGACCGAGCCAGTCCAAGAGAGTCCCTTGTGCCCACCGTCCGCTTCCCCCCTATTATTACTGCTCTGCTCCGGAGGACTCCCAGCTGGTTCCACTCACCTCATCATCCCTGCTGCCTTCTTAAGGAGATCCACAGCCAGTATTCGTCGCCAGTTTGTTGCTCCTCCATGGTGCTTGTCTGGTCACTCATGTTTTTGCCTATGAATTATTCTCATCATGTAATTGTGATTTTACGCCTCACTTCCAGGATTATTTCTCCACAAAGCATTACCTGAGATTACCTCCGGATATGTCCGTACTATCCACACTCGCCACGTCTGCTGTTCATGCCCGCTCAGCCTTCACAGAAGCCCTCCAGCCACACCCCTGAATACCGCCCCCTGCAGGGTTGCTCAGGTAGAATTGCACCTGCAGGTTGTAAGGTTCCTCACTCAGTTCCTGAATACGCCCACTCAGTTGTCTTTACGCCCTTTCACTTTATGGCAGCAATGAAACGCCATAAAGGGGTAAGTACCATATGGGCTGACTTTTTTTTACAGTCCAATTTCACTTAAGGGCTGTACTTAAGGGGTAGTTTCTGTGCAAATTCATGGTAAATACCATGAAAAAAACGAGTGCAGATATAAATTCAAGGT
Source organism: Oryzias sinensis (assembly GCA_037389245.1). NCBI lineage: Eukaryota > Metazoa > Chordata > Actinopteri > Beloniformes > Adrianichthyidae > Oryzias > Oryzias sinensis. Next base: position 32,512,613 of record CM074492.1, on the reverse strand, counting down.
ACTTTATTTGTACTTACCTTATTCATACATGTGGTAAGTACTACAAAAGACACCTTTGCGCATGTAAATACTCAGTAAGTATATTATAAATACCCAGTATGTATTGCATAAGTATGAACCAAATAGTACCACATAAATACATAGCAAGTTCCAAGTAAGTACCGAATAGACACAAAAAGCCAGCCCCGTGTTCTTTTGCGAACCGTGTACTCCTGCACCATCTGGTCCATCACATCCACTCAGCGCTTTGTGGTGTTATACAGGGTTAAAGGCTGAACTGAAGTCCACAAATAACATCCTGACATAGGTGTCAGGATGCTCCAGGTGGGACAGGGCAGCATGCAGGGCTAATGAATCTGCGTCCTCTGTCGATCGGTTCTCCCTGTAAGCGAACTGATGACTGTCCAGAGTAGCAGGGATGATGTCCTTGATGTGGTTCAGGATGATCCTCTCAAAGCACTTCATGATCACCGGTGTCAGAGCGACCGGCCGGTAATCATTGAGGCACGAGACAGAGGATTTTTTTGGCACCGGCACGATGATGGAGGACTTGAGGCACACAGGAACTGAGGTGAGCTGCAGGGACCAATTGAAGATGTCCAGGAGAACTCCAGCCAGTTGATGTGCGCACAGCTTCAGAACCCGACCTGACACCTTATCTGGTCCTGCGGCTTTGCTGGTGTCGATCCTCCTCAGAGGGGAGCTCACCTGATGTAGCTGCAGGACGAGAGGCTGGGACTGCTCCTCCAGCTGTAATAGAGGACCAGAGTCTCTGCTGCTGCCGGGCGTCTCGAAGCGTGCAAAGAAGTTGTTTAGAGTGTCAGGCAGGGTGGGGTCATGAGTGGTCTGCTGCATGCTGCTCCTGTGGTCTGTGATGGAGCAGCGAGTCTTTGATGGGAAAAGCTGTTCGTCAACAGTGATGTGCCGACCAGGGTTGTAGGATGTGATGCAGTTGGTGACAAATGATCCCCACACAGTGGAAATTGCAGCAAACTTATCAGTCTTTACTCGCTCGCTGCAGGTGGACCTGTCATCAAAGCGTAGGTGTCGCATGATGTCATGGAAGCGGTCACGGGACATAGTTCCAATGATCTGTGGGTTTCCCAGGTTTGCTGATCAGCAGTCACGTAGTGATGGAACCTTAGTAAGCCCCCGCAAGATCACAATTGCAATAAATGCCATTAGTTCTGGGAGGGCCATAAACCAAGCAACATGCTCTGTGTGCTGTGCATGTTGAATTGTCCATTCTTGAATGCGATGAAGCATGTCCAGAGTGATGAAACAGAGTCAGCTCTGAAGGGGACTTGAGATACTACTCCTGGCCTTATCTGTTGGTTCTCCATCTGCGGTGTATGCTTCTATTGGGGTGAAATGGAGAAACTCCCCCACCCTACATGCCAACGTGAACAATCCTCTGCCCATGATCATCTCAACACAGCTGCTTAGCAGCTTTCTCTCCCCCATACAAACAAACCACCACCACCTCACACTCTCCACACTCTCTCTTTTATTAGTAAGTTATTGCTATAATTCTGCTATAACAATGTTGAAAACACATTGTTAATACTGTAAAAAAAAGGCTCTCAAGGGATCAGATTGTAAAATACATGTTTTTTTTGGCTCTCTCAGTCAAAAAGGTTCTGACCTCTGTAAGCTTCTACTGGGGTGAAATGGAGAAACTCCCCGCCACATATGGCATTTTACCGCCATATCAAATTAGCTGTATAACTAAAATCTGTAAAAGTGCAATAAGCCATTTTACAGCCTGGAGGACCTGGAGAATTATATAGACGACTGCTACAATACCTTCGTTATGGGGAAGACCAACACCACCACTCCTTCCTCCAAACGCGTCCGTCCAGAAAATACTCCAGGAGCTGCCTCCTCTCCAGGCAGCGGAATCAGTGACGCTTTGGATTCCATCGACAAAAAGCTCTCCAGCCTTGATTGCCGCTTGAATCTGCTAGAGATTCTCCATAGAGAGTTCCAAGGCCTGCAGGAGTCTTTAAAGTTCAGCCAGCAGCAGGTGCTGGAGCTCGCACCGGAGAACCAGGCCCTCAGAGAAACTCTCAAGACCTTAAGCAGTGACACCGCTCGCCTTTCTGAGGAGAACCGCTCGATCAAAGAAAACCCTCCTGGATCTTCAGTCGAGGAGCATGAGGGACAACCAGGTGATCTCGGGGATTCCAGATGAGGCAGGAGAGGACCCGGAGGCCACGGTGAAGTCCTTCATGGTGGCCCACCTGAAGCTCCCCAAGGAGGAGGTGCAGAAGATCACGTTCCAGAGGGTGCACCGGCTCGGAGGAAGAAGGTCCGACAGCCAGCGTCCGAGACCGATTGTTGCTCAATTTGATCAAGGCAGAAGGAGCTGGTGAAAAGCTGCGGCAGGGAGCTGAAGGGGACACACTTCAGCGTTAACGACCAGTTTCCGTTTGAGATTCTGCGGCTCCGAAAGATCCTTTATCCTCTGAGGAAAAAACACTTTGCCGATGGGTCCAGAGGTTGCGGTGGACAAGCTGTTCGTGGATGACACCAGCTAAACGTATTAAATAAATGAAACCAGCATATCAACTATCCACACCTCCATCTCGTTAAAGGAATTTAAATTTTCTCCCCTCTTATGTTTGTATTGTTTTTCTTGTTATGTTTGTTTCTTTCTGTTTTTCTATACTTCTTTCTTCTTTTTAGTTTCCCCCTCTCTCCCCCCTCCTCATATGTAAACTATCCAAAGGCAACATGTCCCCCAGTAAGTTGGTATTTACTTATGCACGGAACCGGCACGCGCGCGCATTCAAGCGCGCACATGCGAACCAGCACACACTCCCGGACATCCCGCAAACACCTCACATGAGCCCACATAGGACACATGCAACATGCAGCCCACATAGTCAGGAAACTCTCAGGCACACAAACGCACAGCATTCCTACATCGATCAGCGGGCACGCGCACACGGACCGGCACACGCTCTATTTAGCCATACACTCTCTTGGTCAGAGCAGCTATGAATAGTCTTAACATCGTTAGCTGGAATGTGCGCTTGGCTCTGGGCCAAAAAGGCTGAAAGTGTTAAATCACCTGGATGATCTTAAAGCAGATATAGCTTTACTGCAGGAGAACCAAGTATGTAAACCATCTGATCATCTCCTGTGCTTTTCACAATTTACAGTCATGTATTTTTCTAGTTACAACTCCAAACAAAGAGGAGTTGCTGTTTTGATTAATAAAAACATTACATTTACTCATAAGGATACAGTTACTGACTCAGAAGGCAGATTTGTAATTATTAATATGTCCATTCAGAATAAGGACTATTGCATAGCCAGTATCCATGGCCCAAATGTTGACGACTCTTCTTTTTTTCACAGATTCTTCACCTCACTCTTGGTTCACTCTGACTCCACAATCATAATAGGAGGAGACGTCAACCTTGTTTTGGACCCTGAACTTGACAGACTTAGCACAGCAGCAAACCAGCGTACATGGCAATCTGCAAGTATTCTAAAGCAGTACATGAATGATCTGGGTCTCTGCGACGCTTGGCCCTCATGTCATCCAAACACTGAGGGTCACCATTCACACTCCCGTTTAGACTATTTATTACTCAGTAAATAATAAATAAGAAATTAAAAGTTCCAACATTCATTCAATTTTAATCAGTGATCATGCACCACTTTCTGTAAATATTTCCAGGGAAATATCCACACCCTGAGGTACAACTTGGAGGTTTAATACGTCTGCTAAAAGACCAGGAATTTATTGAATTGTTTTAAAAAGAGTGGGCAACCTTTCTAGAATTCAACAATACTCCCAATATCTCACCATGTCTTCTTTGGGAAACAGCAAAAGCAGTCATGAGAGGGAAAATCCTCACTTATTCAACGCATACAAAATGCGTTGTATGCGATTTATTAGAACTAGAAAATAAAATCAAAACCCTGGAGACTGCTTATGCTGCTTCTGCGCAGGAACACATTCTGGGAGATCTGAAAAATTTAAAGCTGCAGTTAAATGACATCATTAATAAACAAACACAATTTCAAATACAAAGGCTACGACTTGTAAGATTTGATCTGATAGATTTGATAGATCTGGCAAATTTCTAGCTAATCAGCTTAAAATTAATAAAGAAAAATCAACAATCACTTCTATTATGGACCAAACAGGAAATGTCACTCACAACCGGGTCAAAACTAATAACGCATTTGAAAACTTTTATAAAAACTTGTACACATCACAGATCAATCCGTCAGAGCGAAGTATTGACTCATTTCTTAATAATGTAAACCTACCCAGGTTAAATGAGGATCAAATTACAAATTTAGACTCTCCGGTCTCGTTGTCTGAACTTCATGAAGCTCTGTTACTAATGCCTAATGGTAAAGCTCCAGGGCCTGACGGCTTTCCTCCTGAGTTTTACAAAGAATTTTGGGAACAACTAGCACCAACGTTTTATAAAATGGTCACATTAATCAATGAAAGCCAATCAATGCCACCTAACATGAACTCAGCCAACAAAATCCTTCTTCTAAAACCAGACAAAGATCCCAATAGTCCTTCAAGCTATCGCCCCATTTTTCTAATCAATGCAGATGTAAAAATTATCTGCAAAGCACTAGCACAGAGAATAGAAAAAATCACTCCTCACATAAATCACCTCGATCAAACTGGATTCATCAAAGGCAGATACTCGGATGACAATCTCCGAAGACTTGTTAATATAATAGACTTTGCCACCTTTAAAAACCAGGATATGACCATACTTGATGTACAGCGGGGCAGAGAGCAACTTTCTTATGACAGAGTTTGCACTCAGTGTTTTTAAACACGCGTCTGCAGTGACGTATGTGTCAGAGGATGTCCGATTGGCCATTCTGCATGTCAATTAAGTCCGGTACTTTTCGGTGAGGATTTTGATTGGCTGGTGGATTTTCAAGAAGTACTTTTTTTTTTTTTAATCTTCTCTGTCCCGCAATCTACCCTCATGTCCTTGAAGATCGACCGGTCAATGGCGATCGACGTAATGAGCTCCCCTGCTCTGAAACATACATCAATGCACATGCGTGTTTAAAAACAGTAAGCGCAAACTCTCTGTCATCTGGAAGTCGCTTTCTGCCCCGCGGCACGTCAAGTTCCCGGCTGAAGATCACTCTAGAAAACCAGAGTGTTTATTGAAGCCGCCCCGCGTGTCTCTTCCTGCTATCAGCTCTGCACGTCTCGCACGATAATAATAATAATACATTTTATTTAAAAGCGCCTTTCAAAACACCCAAGGTCACTGTACAAAGTTAGAGGTAAAACACAATAAAATCACAAGTTAAAATCAATAAATAAATTGGATTCATTAATAAAATCAGCTGACAGAAAATGAGAAACTGTGTTCCGGAAATGCAAGCTTAAACAGATAGGTTTTGAGTCTGGATTTGAAGATCAGAAAGGAGTCAGTGTTACGGAGGTCTGGGGGGAGAGAGTTCCAGAGTTGGGGAGCAGAGCGACTGAAGGCACGGCTCCCCATGGTAACCATACGGGCCGGAGGGACAGAGAGCTGAAGGGAGGAAGAAGACCGAAGAGAGCGAGAAGGAGTGTTAACATGGAGGAGATTAGAGAGATAGGAGGGAGCCAGGCTATGGAGGGCTTTGAAAGTGTAGAGAAGGAGCTTGAACTGAATCCTAAAGGCTACTGGAAGCCAGTGCAGCTGCTGGAGAACGGGAGTGATGTGATGGAAGGAGGGGGTTCTGGTGATGATGCGGGCAGCTGAATTCTGGACCAATTGAAGCTTATTTAGAGTTTTGTTGGGAAGACCATAGAGAAGAGCATTACAATAGTCGAGACGAGAAGTGACCAGACTATGAACTAAAATGGAGGCGGAGTGGATGGTGAGGGAGGGGCGGAGTCGATTAATATTGCGTATGTGAAAGTAGGCTGACCGAGTAATGCTATTGATGTGGGATTGAAATGATAATGTACTATCAAGGATGACACCCAGACTCTTTACTTGAGGGGAGGGGAAAACTGGAGAGGAATCGATGGAAATGTTAAAATTAGGAACTTTGGAAAGGGTGGATTTGGAACCTACGAGGAGTAATTCGGTTTTATCACTGTTAAGTTTGAGGAAGTTTAGGGTGAACCAGGTTTTTATTTCAGACAGGCAGGAGGAGAAGGAGGCAGGTGGAATACAAGAGTTGGGTTTACTGGACAGATAGAGCTGAGTGTCATCCGCGAAACAATGAAAATCAATATTGAATTTACGAAATATATTGCCAAGGGGTAGCAGGTAGGTAATGAAGAGAAGGGGACCGAGAACAGAACCTTGGGGAACACCAGATGAAATGAGTGAGGGTTGGGATTTGAAAGAATTCAGTTGAATAAACTGAGTGCGGCTTGAAAAATAAGAATGAAACCAGCGGAGGGGGGTGGACTCGATACCGAGGGCTGAAAGTCTGTGGAGAAGGATGGAGTGAGATATGGTGGCAAATGCTGCGCTCAAGTCGAGGAGGATGAGGATGGTGATGAGTCCAGAATCAGCTGCAAGGAGAAGGTCATTGGTGATTTTTAGTAGGGCAGTTTCTGTGCTATGAAGGGAACGGAAACCAGATTGAAAGGGTTCAAAAAGATCATTTTGGGTGAGATGATGGGAAAGTTGGGAGGCGACTATTTTCTCAAGAATTTTTGAAATGAAGGGGAGGTTAGAAATAGGACGAAGATTATGAAAGGAATTGGGGTCTGAGCCGGGTTTTTTTAGGATGGGTCTGACGGCAGCGATCTTGAGGAGTGAGGGGACAATACCTGATCTCAATGAGGAGTGAATAATGGCACAAATGAAAGGAAGAAGAGAAGGAAGGCAGGATTTAACCAAGGATGTTGGTAGGGGATCTAGCAAACATGTGGATGGTTTGGACTTATGGATGAGGTGGGAAATTTCACTGGGAACAGGGAGGAAAAAGGAAGTGAATATGAGTTACAGAAAATGAGTCAGACGGGGTGGGAGGAGAGGTGGAGGAATGGAGATGCTGATGGATATCTAGAATTTTCTGGTTAAAGAATAATTGAAGAGAATTACAGTGCTCATCTGAATAAAAATGAGGGGGAAAACTGTTACGGGGTTGAAAGACATTATCCATTAAAGAAAACAGCATTTTGGAATTTCCCTTATTTGCATCAATCAGTTGAGTGAAGTATTTTGTTTTAGTGTTAGAAACCAAGTCCTTGTATTGTAAAATCTGTTCATTGTAGATTTCCTTATGAACGGGAGAGCCAGTTTTTTTGCAGAGCCGCTCCAACTGGCGGCATTTGGCTTTCATTTTATGGAGTTCAGGGGTGAACCAGGGGGATGATTTAACAAATCAAACAGACCGGGTTTTTACAGGAGCGAAATTGTTAAGAACATCTAAAAGGCAGTTATTATAAAAAGAAACCAGATCATCAGGGTTGGACGAGTTTGGGAAAGGAATGCGCTCCAACTGAGAGGAAAACAGCTCCACGTTTATATTCTTAATGTTTCGGAAGGAGATGAGGCGAGTGGGTTTGATCTCAGATAAAGTCAAGGGGGTGCTAAAAGAAACAAGATGGTGATCAGTCATAGCAAGTTCATCTGTGGAACAGTTAGAGGGGGTTAACCCAGAGCAGCAGACCAGGTCCAGAATGTGTCCCTTAGCATGGGTAGGCAGCTGAACATGTTGACAAAAACCAAGACTGTCCAGGCATGAGCAGAAGTCTCTGGTGAGGGGGAGGTGGTTGTTATCAAAATGTATGTTAAAATCACCCATACACATAACATTAGGAGAGAGAGACGATAGGTGAGTGAGCAGAGTTCCAAAATGCTCCAGAAAGTCCCTGTTTGGTTTTGGGGGGCGGTAAACCACTGCTATTACAGTTGGTGTGGGTCCAGGCAACATGAAGGCAGTGCACTCAATGGAGCTGAATGAGGGGAGCGGAACCGGGAGGACTTTCCACGCCTCCGCGGCCATGGCAACGAGGCTGACAGAGGTAAACAAAGTCGGGAGGGGTGGAGTCATTGAGAGAGGAAAAGTCATTCTGTTGCTGCCAAGTTTCCGTAACGCAGAGAAAGTCCAACTTACGATCCACAATTAGATCCTGGATCAGCTGACCCTTGTTAGAGAGGGAGCGGATGTTGATGAGGCCAAAGTTGACAGTTCTGGTGACTTGGCGCGGCGCCGAAGAAGTCGAGTTCGCAGGTCCGGGGAGGCTGGACAGCACTCCGTGGTCCACAGAACGTCCGGTGTTACGTGGAGGACGGCGGGTAGAGGAGGAGAGGAAGCGGACAAGATTGGACGAGGCTTGGTAGTGCCGGTGCGTGCCACGGTGGATGTACCTCCAGCGTGGCGGGAGCAGGGGGTCCGTGCGGGCGTAGAGCAGAGGAGGAGGGGCTGTAGGCAGCCAGCGGAGACGGAGGAGTTCCGACGCTGAGTACTGGATGAGCCCGGCCGTGGGGCGGTGGAAAAGCCAGAGGAGGATCCAGGTTAGAGCCGACCAGATGTAAAGTTTGCACGTGAGCATAGCTGACAGGAGAAGGCCCGGGACTGCAGACTGAAAAACGTAACTCCTAGCTAGCCAAGCCTCAGGTTGGAGGAGTGGCGTAGTGGAAGTTATCGGTTATTGAGGCGTGCAGTGAGAAGTAGATAATCAAAGTAGTGGACACACTGACGTTTGTTCTCTGTTTTCACACTCCAAAATCTGTCGTAGCAGAATCGTTTAGAAAAGCGAGAGTTAGAGTTAAAGTTACCGTCATGCCAGCGTCCACTCAACCGGAAGTTATATCACGATAAATACGAGTTCATTAAGGAAGCTGTTTCTTAAATGGTACGCGCTTCGTATGGAGCCAGCAGCGCCTTTGAAAGGCCATGAAAAATGATCAAACTAAAATAAAATAAATTTTTTATAAAATACTCATTATTTTCCAAAGTCACAGGGAGCCACAACAGAAAGATGAAAGAGCCAAATGTGGCTACGGAGCCATGGGTTGCTGACCCCTGGGTTAGCCCAAGCTTCTACCATCCATTGACAAATTGGGGCATAACTCACCCAGCATCCCCCCAAAAAAATAAAAGCAGACTTTTCCTGCCCTGATGTGTGTATCGCTACCGCGCTGCTCCCGTTCTTCTCGACACTGTGACTCACCGGGATGTCGAAAGTCAGTGGCTCCTAGTTCATGTTGTGGCTGAGCTGGAGGTGTTTGTCGGTGATCTTTTTACTGCAGTATGAGCGGATAATGAACAGCTTTTATCATTGATATCCGCTGGAAGTTGTTGCACCACCGTAAATCTCGCCTCCATGGAAAAGTAACTGGGTTTCAAGCTAATGTGAAAGCGTTCGCCCTCAGTCGAATGGTGGCAGAGAAGCTTCTTTAAGCTGATCTTTAGGCTGATCGTTAATCCATTACTCGAGTTGCCTTTTTTCTACGGGAACTTAGCTTTGTCTTCTTGACTGTCGGAGTTCGTTTTTCAGCTTCCTCCACTTGTGATCCATGGATTAATTCATCTTGAATTCTCTGGGAACTGCTCCCGTGTTCCTCTGGATAGCTGATAGCTTGTAGTTTAAACTGTGCTTAGTACACACTTAGTACACACACCCCTCCCCCCTCAAAATATACATTCCTACACAAACACACACACATGCACACACACACCCTCTCAAACACACATACACGCACACACATTTTGCAAGGAAGTTGGGACCTAGGACGATCTGTCCCCTACCCCTTTCCTGGTGGGGGGTACAGGGCCCTTGGCAACGGCAACCGTGTCCCCTGGGTGCCGGTCTCCTGGGCGCGGCGGTGCTCTCTCCGCACGCGGGGTGGTGGTGGTGGGGTGGGTGGGTGTTCACATTACACCTGAGCCGGGGGTGTCCGTGGAGGTAGGGTTCTGGTCCTTGCCCCTGGGTGCTGGGCCCCGCCAAATCTCCAACTGTGGCCGAGCCTGGTCGGGCCAAGTTTACAACAACCCTTGTGGGCCCCCTTTTTCCCCAGGGTGCTCCCCTCCTGGGCGGGGGCGGCTGGCCCCTGCCTTGCTCCTCCCTGGACCAACCGTGGGCCGGGTGGGTGGCTGCCTGGAGTGCGGAGTGGGTCTCCCTTGGGGGGTCCTGGCTCGTACATGGGGTTGGGGTGGGGGATGCCCAGAACTCCTGGGTGGTGATGGGCTGCTCGTCTGGGGCTGGGGCGCCCTTCTCGGTTGGGGCCCTGCGTTGGGCTCTCCCGGTGCGGCGGGGGGGCTGTCTCCTGGTTGGGCTGCACATGTAACCGCGGCTTATGGTGTCGATTCGCAACGTAGCGGGGGCGTGGCATCACGATGGTGTCTCTCCATCTGGATGTCACTCATCTATCACGATGGACGATGGTATCGTCCATCGGCACAACGCTACCCAGGACGATGAAATCCACAGAGTATTACGTTTTATGGCAGAAAAACTACTCACTACCTACTTCCAACTCTTTTCTCAGACAAACATGAATATTTTCACACTTTTCTCTCTTGTTTGAGTTCTCAAAGTTCAACTTTCATAGAAGTTAAGTCCAGGATTACAGAAGGAAAACAAAGATCTGTAGATCTGAAGAGCTGTGCGTTTCTGTACAGGAGAAACTGCACAAAGGACATTGATTGACAAGTTCTCCAGCCAATTAGGACTCACAACAAGGTGCGCTGCTTAAAAAAAAGCAGCATGATTGCTCTAAAAGAATAAGTAAAACTGGATGAGTTGGGGGGCAGCTGGTGGTGCGAGACGAGCCAGAGAAAGGGTCCCCCAACACATGTAGGAGCAGGAGTAGAGACGAGGTCCACAGTCAGGCACACTGGCACAGACGAGCCAGAGGTAGGGTCCACAGTCAAGAACAGGAGCACGGAATCTGCAATCACGTGCTACTGCTAAGGCTGCAGTCAATAGCTATGGAGTCCTATACTGCTCATAATTAAATAAATACATTTTTAATTAAATAAATAAATATGGCCTCATGAAAATACACAATCAACCAATAAATCTCTCATAAATATATAAAAAGATCATGAAATAGTGAAAAACCTGCACACTGATTTTAAATTAGCCATTATATTATTCAATATATTTCATTTTGCTTTAAAAACCTGTTCATTATTTTAAAACAGCATTTTAAAATATTCATTTTTAATCATGTGGAATATTATTATAATTCTGTCTTTTTTCAGAAGCTCGTATTTCAAAATCAATATTTTCCAAAGTAGCTTTGTTTTTATTTCATGTTGCTGTTTTTCACAATGGCGTATTTATTTCATGAAGAGCTTTTTCAGGAGAATGAGTCTATCTGTTAATCAGTGAAAGTGGGCGGGGTCTTAACGCTCATTGGCTTATCCATGGAAATCGACTCATATTCCTTGATACCCGCTCAGCAGTGTGCCAGTCAGAGAGATGACATATTTCAGCGATATGTGCGCGGCTTTGCTGACATTAGAGATCAAATAGAGACAAACGATCTGTCTGCTGCGGAAGATGCAAACATGGACGACTCTGTTTTTGTAGTTTGAGGGTTTGTGTGGACCAAAGCACAGAGAGGAGCTCCGGTCATCCACGTCTATAAGTCCCCGGTTGAAAGCCTTCTCATTCTCACGCCATTCACTCAGAGCTCACATCGTGCCTGATGTCGGCTCGCAGGAGGTGAGCTGGCGAACCAACAGAGTCAGACCAGGAGCTGCGCAAAGCGGAACAAGCCTGCTGAGGCCTCCTGAACCTTATATTTTTCTATTTACAATGAGAATAATTATAATCAGGTCCTCTGATTTTATTTTTCCCTCCCTTCAAAATGTTGAACCTTTCCTGCGATGACGTTTCTGGCCGTGGTCGGAAAACGCAGCGGAGATCCGGGATTGATTGAGCAATTCTGCAGCCAGGGTTTACTCCAAGAATCAGACTCTGCACTTTGGAGGAAACCTTTTTTTAATATTACTTTTCCGGGGGACAGGGCAACAGACCCTTAACTTGCGCTCACACATACACTCTCGCGCTGCCTGGGCGCTCTGATTTACACGTAATTTAAGACGTTTGACTGCGCTGAGCTGAAGCAGAGACTCTCTGGGATGATCTCATGAACTCAAACATAGAAACATTGTTATCATGTGAAACTATTCAAAATAAATAAACCTGATCTCTTAACACTCCATCTACATTGTGCATCCATGCCTTTTTACTGAGATAAACACAGGCAACCGCTCCATGTGGCTATCAGACTAAAAACATTAGCTTGTAGCCCCTCCCACACGCGGCATGTTGCGTTCATGGAACTCCAGTTCATAGACGTTTTGTGGAACTCCAACAACCACTCAGCCTAACTTAGACCACTACTAGATGTTAACCACCTGAATTATCTCGCCCAAAGCCATTTTTATCTGCAAATTTAGAACAAAAACTGCCCAATCTCGTGTAACACTGTGGATGTGTTGAGGTGCATACTCCCCCTAGTGTTGAGGAGTGTGCATTGCGCCGTCACGTTTGGTGAAGCATCTTCGATCGATGTAGTCGGGGTGCTGCTGCTCATGTCTGAGTAAAGGAGTAGCCAATCACAAAAGTGTCTCCGCCTTGTCTATTTTGATTGACAGACAGACACAGTCTCCTGAAAAAGCTCTTCATGAAATAAATACGCCATTGTGAAAAACAGCAACATGAAATAAAAACAAAGCTACTTTGGAAAATATTGATTTTGAAATCCAAGGTTCTGAAAAAAGGAGTAGAATTATAATAATATTCCACATGAATAAAATGAATATTTGCTGTTTTAAAATAATGAACAGGTTTTTAAAGCAAAATGAAATATATTGAATAATATAATGGCTAATTTAAAATCGGTGTGCAGGTTTTTCACAATTTCATGATCTTTTTATATAGTTATAAGAGATTTATTGGTTGATTGTGTATTTGCATGAGTTTATATTTATTTATTTAATTAAATATTTATTTATTTAATTATGAACAGTATAGGACTCCATAAATAGCCCCAGCATCTTAAATGCCAGGATAGACATAGAATTCTAATCATAAAAGCCAGGTGAAAGTACGTTTTTGAAATCTCTCAATATCCTAAGGTTCTGCAGGTCTCATGGTGTGACCAATTTGGTCGCATGTTCAACTGGATTATTGACATTGTTCATACACTTTTTTTAGCAATGGTTTTCCATAACTTTTTCATAACCTTTCACAGTTTCCAAAATAAAAAATAAACACAGTTCAGTCAGACTATTGAAGTCAGTGCCTCTTAATCAAACCAAGACACATTTTTATGCAATTAATTAATCATGAACTGAAATTATTTGATCTTTTTAATCTATTTTTAATCTGACCAACTATTTCATTAGTAAGATGATTGGATGACAGAGACATTCAGAGACAATACTGTAAACTCTATGCTCAGGCAAATATGCTGATGAGAAAATTCAGCTTCGCACGGACAGTTCAAGCTTTGACATCGTGCGTTAATAAGTGACAATCCATACTTTGAAGGCCATTAACCCATTTTTACCATGGTCACTTACAAAAGCAATAAATATTAACCAGTTTTTAGTCCTTAATTTTTGATTTTTTCTCGGATTTGGATAGGTTTTTCCACGAAAAGCGGACTATTTGTTACGTGGTGCAGCGCCTTGTCATGGTAACGTGACAAGGCGCTGCATCACCGCTGCAGTCAAGACTCTGCGATATAAAGCGATATATATATGTACTGATCTTTCCGATGGGTTGAATAAAGCATCAGTTCAGAGAGAAAGTTCACCTCTTACCACTTGTTTTTGTCCAGATGATGAAGCTAAAGGTTGTTTTAACCCTTGTGCTATCCTAGGCACTTTAACGTTGGCTCATCTAGACCCACTAGACAGTGCGCTGAACCTTTTTTCTTCAATGATTTGTGATCTTCACTGGTGTCCATGGAGTACATGAAATCTTTCCACCTTTATCCACCTTTGTCATGGTAGGGAGAACACGTCAATGGAAGGGGGGTGGTCATCTAAGATAGCACAAGGGATAAAGAAGCCAGCGCAGTGATACAAAACATTTAAAACATTTAAAAGGTTCAGAGCACTGTTTAGTGGGTCTAGATGACCCAACTCCCAATGTTAAAGTGCCTAGGATAGCACAAGGGTTACAGACAACCTAACATCCTATTCTGAAAACCCATCGTAGAAGATGTGGGGTTGGTGCAGTGTGATTGTAGTTCTATTCGGGGACAACCAAACAGCTATATATCCCACAGAAATAAAACACACACGCACGCATACATGGACAGATATACATGCACAAGCTCACATAGACACTAAAACACACACAAACACATTCTACTACATTCTACTCATTTTTATTTTATTTTGCGTTAATTTATCTATTTTTCCTTGTTTTATGGACACCAGTGAAGATCACAAATCACTGAAGAAAAAAGGTTCAGCGCACTGTCTAGTGGGTCTAGATGACCCAACTCCCAATGTTAAAGTGCCTAGGATAGCACAAGGGTTAAATACAACACAGTCTCACAGACAAAGATACTAACAAACAAACAAATAAAACAAATATACTCATACTTGCACAAACAGACATGCACACATGCCCAGAACATTGTCAAACTTACACAAACACACAAACTTAACAGGCAGACCCATGTAAACACACAGTCACACATTCAGATACTTTTACAGTTTGGCGCTCATGTCACCCAAACACTAAGGGGTTGACCTTTTTTTCTCCAGTTCACCACTCACACTCCCGTTTAGATTATTTTTAAACAGTAAATCTATTTTAAAAGAAAATGAAAAGTTCCAACATTCATCCAATTATTAACAGTGATCATGCACCAGTCTCTGTAAATATTTCTAGGGAAATATCCACACCCTCAGGTACAACCTGGAGGTTTAATACGTCTCTGTGTAAAGGACCAGGAATTTATTGAATTCTTTAAAAAAGAGTGGGCAACCTTCCTAGAATTCAACAATACTCCAGACATCTCACCATGCCTTCTTTGGGAAACAGCAAAAGCAGTCATGAGAGGGAAAATCCTCACTAATTCAACGCATACAAAATGCGTTGTATGCGATTTATTAGAACTAGAAAATAAAATCAAAACCCTGGAGACTGCTTATGCTGCTTCTGCACAGGAACACATTCTGGGAGATCTGAAAATTTTAAAGCTGCAGTTAAATGACATCATTAATAAACAAACACAATTTCAAATACAAAGGCTACGACTTGAAAGATTTGAAAACTCGAATAAATCTGGCAAATTTCTGGCTAATCAGCTTAAAATTAATAGAGAAAAATCAACAATTACTTCTATTATCGAAACAGGAAATGTCACTCACGACCCGGTCAAAATTAATAACACATTTGAAAACTTTTATAAAAACTTGTACACATCACAGATCAATCCGTCAGTGCGAAGTATTGAATCATTTCTTAATAATGTAAACCTACCCAGGCTAAATGAGGATCAAATCACAAACTTAGACTCTCCGCTCTTGTTGGTAATGGTAAAGCACCAGGGCCTGACGGCTTTCCTGCGGAGTTTTATAAAAAATTCTGGGAACAGCTGACACCAACATTTTATAAAACGGACACATCTATCAATGAAAGTCAATCACTACCACCTAACATGAACTCAGCCAACAAAATCCTTCTTCTAAAACCAGACAAAGATCCCAATAGTCCTTCAAGCTACCCATTTTTCTAATCAATGCAGATGTCAAAATTATCTGCAAAGCACTAGCACAGAGAATAGAAAAATCACTCCTCACATAATTCACTTCGACCAAACTGGATTCATCAAAGGCAGACACACGGATGATACCCCGAAGACTTGTTAATATAATAGACGGCCACCATTAAAAAGCAGGAAATGACCATACTATCGCTAAATGCTGAAAAAGCTTTTGACAGAGTAAATTGGAAGTTCCTTATTGCTGCCCTCCATGAGTTTGGTTTTGGAGAATCCAGCCCATCAAATGGATCAAAATATTATATCACAACCCCAATACATCAGTTAGAACTAATTAACAGACTTCCAACAGGTTTTTTCTTGGAAGAAGAACCAGACAGGGTTGCCCACTCTCCCCCTCTCTTTTTGCTATATTCATTGAGCCTCTAGCTGCAGCAATAAGACAGAATGAGAGCAATAAAGGAATTAAAACCAAACACAGCCATCATCTGTTTTATTGCCACTGAACAGTAATGCAGAGCAGCACTACACACCAGCAAATCAGGAAATATCAAATATCTAGGTATCAATTTTCCAAACTATCAGAACTGGTGCATAAACTTTTCACACCCCATTACTGAAAAACATACAGGACGATCTGACACGCTGGACCAACCTGCCTCTGTCCCTTATGGGCAAGGTAGCCACGGTTAAAATGAAAATCTTACCCAATGTTGATTATCTATTCTCAATGATTCCCACACAACCGCCATTAAAATGGTTCAAAACATTAGACTCATCCATATCAAGCTTTATGGAACAATAAACCTGCAAGAATCAGTCTAAAAACTTTAAAATCTGCAAAAAGCTGTGGAAGATTAGAATTACCTAACTTCCACAATTACTTTCTTGCAAATAGATTACAATACATCTTTAAAATGGTTAAAATAATCCAGAAACCAACTCATGGTTGAATTTGGAACAGGCGTTGTGTGGAAGATCAACCTGTCAGATTCTCCATCACAAATGTCACAACAGATTGTCAAAGTGTTAATGCATAAATGCTGCTCTAACAGCCTGGTGGAATTTCAAAATATCAAAATCATCAATTCAACCGTGCAAAATGACACCCATCTGGAACAACCCGGACATCCTCATAAACAAAAGAATAATACACTTCCCAGCTTGGCAAGCAGGTGGCATAAAACAACTAGAGCACATAATTATTGGTAGAAGATTCATAACTCCCCAGGAATTTCAAGACAAACACTGAATAAATAACTTCTTGGAACAACTAACCATTTAAAAGCTACCATGATGTAGTTACTAATTCTGATTAATTTCTCAATGAATAAAACTCTCCAAAATATACAAACTTTTATGTAATTTAGATAATAATATTTCACTCGACCACAAAATGGGATGCGGATTTGAGCATCAAAGCTTTTGGTCAGAACTTTGTCTAAACACCTTTAAAATGACAAAAAGTCCAAATCTGCATCTAATCCATTTCAAAACTCTTCACAGAATTTACTACACTGGACAGAAGATGTTCAAGATGGGTCTCAGCAACTAAGACATTTGTGAAGCACTGTTACAATCTACCTGACAATTACATGTGCATGCACTGTGGTTCCACGCCAGTGTCTCTTTGGCAGCAGGTATGTGCCGATCTATCAGTCTGGCTTAAGGTTTCAACTACAGCTTTGTGTGCTTTGTGATATGCGTACATCGATGTAGAAGGAGGATATGTCTATCATTTCATAACTTCTTGTATTGCTAAAAACCAAACTATTTTAATAAATTGAAACAAGAAAATATACATAAGTCAACACAGAAATTCGCTGCTTGATCATATCAGCTTGTAATGTCAGCCCAAAGTTCAAGTAACTTTGAAAGAACTCAGTCTCTGGTCTCCCATAGCTAACTCCATGACTTAGGGTTGGGGGCCTGGTCGTCGCTGCCTCTGCCCTTCTGCCTGTTCGTGGGGTCAGCTCTGGCTGGCAGGGGGTGGTGGGGGCTCCGCTGGTCGGGTGGGTCGGGTCCGTGCCTGGGTGGTGGCTGGGGCGCTGCGTGGTCCTCTGGGCTTGGGTAAAAGTGGTGGGGGGTGGTCTGGCTTGGCTTGGGGGCTGGTCCCTTGCCTGTGCTGGGGGTTGGGGCAGCGGCGCTGGATGGGCTGCCCATCTGCCTAACAGATCGGCCCTTTCTTGGCCCTGGGACGGGATGGGACAACCCTCTTGGGGCCCCCAGTCGCTCTGGGTGTCATCCGCTTCGGCTGCAGGGTCTGGGGTGGGGCTTGTCGGCCCTGTCCTGGGGCACTTGGGGGGGAAGGGGGCCACTACAGCACGGGGCGGGGTTGACGGGCTGGGATCTCCGCTGAGGCACCGGTGGTTTCTCCTGCTGGTTGGTAGCTCCTGTCCCACGAGGCCTGACCAGAGTTTCTAGGTCGGGCGCTTGGGGGTGGGGGCCTGGGCTTGCTCGGGGCGACGCTTTCTGGCTCCTCTGTCTCTGTGTCGGGTGGGTGGTGCTGGGCCTGAGGGTGAGGGGGTGGGGGGTTTAGCTTGCGATGCGCCTTGGGGGGGGGCTTCTTGGCAATGGCCCCCCTCCTATGGTTGCCGTATGGAGTGGCCTCCCCCTCTATCAGTTTTATTTGCACCTTAGACATGTAGGGTCCTTGGTAGGGGGGTGTTTGGACATCACTGCCAGCAAGCAGCAGATGTCCTTTTAGCACCATACCCGCCAATTTTAACCGCACCTTAGACATTTAGGGCCCCTTGGTGGGGAGGGTGAGGGGACATCACTATGAGTAATCAGGAGATGTCCCCTTAGTGCCCTACCCGCCAAAATCAACTGCACCCACTTAGTACACACACCCCTCCCCCCTCAATATATACATTCCAACATAAACACACACACATGCACACACACACACCATCTCAAACACACATACACATTTTTCAAGGAAGGTGGGACCTAGGAACATCTGTCCCGTACCCCTTCCCTGGAGGGGGGTACGGGCCCCTTGGCAACGGCGGCCGTGTCCCCTGGGTGCCGGATTCCTGGGCCCGGCGGTGCTCTCTCCAAGCGGCGGGGGAGTATACATTACATCTGAGCCGGGGGTGTTCGTGTCCCTGGGGGGTGAGTTCTGGTCCTTGCCCCTGAGCGCTGGGCCCCGCCAAATTTCCAACTGTGGCCGAGCCTGGTCGGTCCATATTTACAACACCCCTTATGGGCCCCCTTTTTTCCCCGGGGTTCCCCCCTCCTGGGCGGGGGCGGCGGGCCCCTGCCTTGCTCCCCCTACACCAACCGTGGGCCGGGTGGGTGGCTGCCTGGGGTGCGGAGCGGGTCTCCCTTGGGGGGTCCCGGCTCGTACCTGGGGTTGGGGCGGGGGGATGCCCGGAACTCCTGGGTGGTGGTGGGGTGCTCGTCTAGGGCTGTGGGCGTCCTTCTCCGGTGGGGCCCTGCGTTGGGCTCTCCCGGCGCAGCGGGGGGGCTGCTCTCCTGGTTGAGCTGGGGCGGCGCTCTCTTTCCCTCCGTCCCTCCCTGCTCTCTGGCTCTGGGGGCCTCGCTGCGGTCCTGCTGGCCCTGCCCTGGGTGGTGGATTTGGTCGCCTGGGGGGCGGTTATTCCCTGCCTGTTCCCGTGTGGCGTTGGGGGGATTCCGGCTGCCGCTGCTGCTGCGGTGGGGGTCTTGGGGTGGGGATGGCTGGGCACTCTCCCTCCTTCTTTTCACTTTCCACCATCCATTTTTGAAGAACATAAACACTCACCTGAGCACAGGTGTTAGCTCACCTTTGCACTAACAGTTTGCATGATTGAATGACTGAAATATTTCACACTAGTTGGTTTTAAGGCATAAGTATTTGTGTGAACACTATCTGTTTTGTGTACATGTCGACATGTGGACATTTTTGCAGCTAACCGGTGTGTTGATAACATTTGAGTGTGTGTGTGGACAGGCCACGCCCTTTTTGTACTACATTTGAACCTTACTGTAATGATTAACAACCAGTAAACTTGTTGCTTTATGCTGCTTCATGGTCTTATCCCCCCTCCTCTCATATTATCACCCTCCTACCCCCCCCTCTCTCTAACATCCCTCCCTCTTCTTCCCTTCTTTCCTTTTCCGTCCGGTCCAACACCCAAGATTTTCAAACACGGTTGAAATTAAAAAAGTTTGGCCTCAATTACAAAAGGGGTTTATTCAGACATACCTCTGGTTTGTCTGAAGATTAATAACCCCTCTTGTTAAAGTAAAATATGTCCGACACAAGAGGCCCTCAGCTCTCATCTGCCTGCCCAGCTGTTGGACAGGACAAGTAAGAAAAAAGAAAAAAAAAGAAATAAAATATACTTTTACATAACGGCAGCTGCTAATTTGGTCTTTATTTCAGTTACTCTTCAGCATCTTTTAAGTGAAAGTCTGATAGTTTCTTCTGAAATTATCCAGGAATGGGGGTTTTAAGCCCTTAGCTTATTTGAAACTATCCAACATGAAAGAAAAATGCTAGAATGACAAAACACAAAAGAAATTCAAATGGCTTAGAACTTGAAACAGACAAATATAAATCTGGGATTTAAAAAAGACAGCACACTTAGCACGTTTTTAAAGTCATACAAAAAAACAAAAGACAAAAATGGACATCCATTCTTTTTTTTTTTTTTGGAGTATATATGCCTGTTCAAAGAGAATAAAAAAAACTGGTAGTGTTTCAGCCACAGAGAGGATTATTCTCATCAGCAGAAGAAGTCTCTGGATTGTCAGTTCTGCTTTCTGGTTATGAAAGAACCGGTAAACATCAGTATGAAGATTATCCTCACAAAATCTTCCGAAATGGTTTCATTTGCGTTAGCTGTGCTAAAAGGCTTTTACAGAAAATAAATGACCGTGAATAAAAATGACTTTAAATGACCTTACTCAAGCTCACAAGAGGATGCAATTCAAATAGTTTCGCTATGAGTTTGAAATTGAAAGTATGCACTAATATATTTTTCTTAATTCCTTGGGTTAATCTTCCATATTTTCCTGCAAGAACACAACAACAGTAAAGCAGTTTGCTAAGGCTATTTGTGTGGACTTATTACATTGTTTTAATACTTTCAGGAGTTAGACTACAGAAGGTGAATCCGTCTGCTTTTTATGCTTCATAGACTTTGGGATAACATTTTTAAAAAAGTCATCTTAGTGAAAATGAACAAACAAGTAAATCTATGCATAATTTTTCACTCAACAGCAAAGGTTTCCTTCTCCACTGATTATGAAAATATTTTTGTCAAAAATGTTGAAAGAAAATTATTCTGTGTTTATGAAGAAATTCTTTCAGACTTTCTTTCTTAGCTTCTGTCATACTTGCAGAAAACCCAAAGAACTTGGTTCAGAAGTAACATTTGTTCATTAACTGTAATGTCTCTGAAACATGTTAATTACTGTTCAATTTTAATATGTTCATAAAAAAAATATATATAAAGTATCCACGGTTGCAGAGGGTTTTTAATATCTCAATCAAGGTAAGGAAGATTGTTGTGCTTTGAATTCTGCACTCCGACACGACTAAAGTAGGCCAACTTTATTTTTCTTCATTTACAGTTTTTCTCCATTGGTTTGGCTCATTTCTTGAAACAGAAATTACATTCTCAAAACAACATGGACAAACCTCCAAACACCTTGGCAATTGTTCGCAACAGAATGGAATTTGTCATTAATTTCATCAAATTGCAAATGTCTTAGTACATGTCTCAATGTCTCGGTCCATCTTTCAAGTGATTAAGTACAGGTAGCCTTCATTTAGCACAATTTCCAAGAGAACAGATCTTGTTGATCTAAACTGACTGTTGATTCTCAGTCTAATGCAGTGCTTCTCAATTATTTTTTGCCAGGCCCCCACTAGGAAAAAGAAAATGTTTCGCGCCCCACCTAACCCCCCCCTACCCCCCCCCCCCCACACACTTGTGCAGTGACAATATATATATTAGGTAAGTATCTATAAAAATTGTGTAAGTATACTTAAAATTGTATCTTTTCACATTAACAAAAGAAAAAAGCAAAATGAATCCTCTTTCAAATTTCAAATCATATTAACTTTATTTTGTCACACAGAAACCCTGTTTAAAGTGCCTGTATTAAAATCCTTATTTAAACTAGAAACATTTTCACCAACTGAACCATTTCATGCTGAGAAAAATAATTCAATCAATAAATAATATTAAATGTAAATTCATCTGAAACATTAACACAGCAGCACCAATATATTTAACGCTTTAAGGTCTGAAGAAATAGATAAAAAACATTGTGCTGATTGTTTTTCTAAATGATTGTTTATTTTCTGATGTCATAAAGTCCAGCTGTTTTCCTGCATTACCTGCTGTCTTTATGTCAAATACTAAACAACAGAAAGGACAAAGTATACATTTATGAAAAATAAAGACACGTCTTAAAAATGTCTACAATAGTTAGTAAAGAATGACATTGGTAGCATGAACTGAGGAATCTAAAAGCACACCATGAAGTTGGGCAACAGACAGCACTTGCAGCTCTCCTCCGCATGCCCCGTTCCACCTGGCAGAGAGAGCCCCCCCCCCCCTTCGTTCTCACACACGCACCCACCTGTGACAGGAGACGGGAGCGCGGCTGCAGATACGGTACAGATTCACAGGTTTCAGGCCGTAAACTCTGTGATTTAACAGAGAATAGGAACCGAATAGAGGCGCAGATTTTTCCAAGCACTGAGCCGCTCTCACTGCCGCCCCCACGTTAAATTTGTGCACCAGACAATTGCCCGTATTATTGCCTGTGCCTAAAACGGCCACTACCGCGCGCCCCCCTGGCATCGCACTATTTGAGAAGCACTGGTCTAATGGTTGTTCGCTCCAAAATGAGTCAGCATCATTTCTACTAGAACTTGACTAACGAAGGAGGATGTCCCAGGCCAGTGAGGGGGCAATATAACTATGTGTGCTGCCATATCCCCTCAGGTCTGCGGAACATGAACTCACTCCCACAGTTTGCTTAAAATCTGAAAACCCACCTCTTCAGAAAAGCTTACCCACCCTAATTAATTTTATGATTACAGTGTCTTGTTTGTTTTTAACTAAAGTGTCTTTCTTTTAACTGTATTTTATTGTTCTCTATCTGTAAGGCGACCTTGGGTGTCTAGAAAGGCGCCATATAAATAAAATTCATTATTATTATTATATCTGAGAATGGTGTGGCCACTCACATCCCCAGTCTTGGCCCATACATTACACAGAAGCTCCTCATCTTCTTGGACCGCCTTCATTTTGATTTGATCCCTGAAAATGAGAGAGATCTGGTAGGGCCTTACCTACCACTATATGTTATCGTATGGGACAATGTGAATTTCCACCATGGCCCGCTCATCAGGGCCTGGTTCACTACTCATCCAACGATGGTCATAGTGTTCCTACCACCTTACTCTCCTTTTCTCAATCCTATTGAGGAGTTTTTCTCCGCTTTGAGGTGGAGAGTGTATGAGCATCGGGCTCAAGAGCAGAGGTCCCTGCTCCATGCAATGGATGTTGTGTGTGAGGTCAGTGTAAGGAATGGTTGCGACATGCACGCCATTTCTGTATTCTGTTAGCTATACAAAAACAGCACAGTTACCATTGTCAATAAAGGACTGAGCTAAGACTGAAATGTGGACATGAGGGATATTTCAATGGTCCTCTGCTATAGTGATAAAACATCTAATCATTTTGACTTGCAGTGCTTACCAATGCCAAAGGGACAAAGTATTTTGGGGGCGCTGACTCTTTGAATGAGAATGAAACTTAGTTTTGACACATGAGTGAATTGTTTTGGGAGAGATATCAGCTTTTGCAGGTGAACCATGGTGTTGTGCTGAACCATCCACAATATTTCGGCAAAAGCACCAAGAGTGTTGAGAACGTCCGGTCTGATTAAAAAAAATGAGCCAAAGCAATTGAGAAGAATCTTTACCATTTTGGTGGCACTGACTCTTTACATGGAAATGGAATTTAGTTTTGAAGCATGAATGAACAGTTTTGGGAGATATATTAGATTTTGCAAGTGAGCTATAGTATTGTGCTGAACTGTAAGACAGATTTGCCAAATGATCTTAGAATTTTCAGAATGTAATTTCTGTTTCAAGAAATGAGCAAACCAATGGAGAAAAACTGTAATAGGCTATATTTTATTTAATACATTTTTACGTTTGTTGTCTTTCTTAATCCTCTTTTCTACAAACATTTCTTTTTTCTTTTGGTCAGGTGTTCTTAAATAAATTTCTTTGGACTTTCCTCATTTTGTCCTTCCCTGATAGTCAACACTTTAATCAACAGAGATTAAAACAAATAGATAATTAAAGACATAGTCTCCTTTCTGTCAAAACCACCTCGAACTACAGGTCACGGATGCTCCAACCACAACCAATATGTGATTGGTCCAGAGCCTCAGAATGATGTAACGCATGTCATTTCGTCAGCTAGCTCGTCCTCATCACGGCTCGTCTTGATTGGCTCCTCGTCGCTGTAGAGCCCAGCTGAGTCGACAACAGCACTGCTGAGAAAGCCGTGGTTACCAGAACCGAGCAGGTCGCTTGCGGCCGATTCCATTTCATCCACAGTCATGTGGCAAGCGTCAGCAATTTCCCGCTTGGCAAATGCCACAAACTTTGGATCACGAGCATAAAGCCCAAGTCCTTCTGAGATTAGAACCTAGGAAAACCGAAGAGGGATGATATTCTAAGCTTTGATGCTTATCTGCTTTGTGTCAGTTTAGGATTTTGTTTTCTTACCGCCTCCACAAGACTGTCAGCTGATCCTCGCTTCTCTGAGAATGGGGGGTTGAGCTGGGGTGGGACTCGGAGAGTGGTGTATGCCCGGTATGGAGGTGGAGCTGGTACAAAACCAAATGACCGAATAAGACAACAGTGGCAGTGAGGGTATTTGGCTGTTTTCTTCCCTCACCTGATGATCCTGTGGTTGCTCCGTACCATGCTGGTCTGGAGGCTGTACTTGTTGCGCTAACACCTACTGTACAAAAATGACACAGCTGCCTTCAGATTCAACAGTTCTCACTTCTTGTAAGCTGTTAAATAGAAAAGACTTTGCCTCACTTCTTTCTGCTCCTCCTGTCTTCCCCTCTCCACCAGGTCCCCCACCCAACCAGGGAGGGCTGCCCTCCTCCTCCACCAGGATGAGAGGAGCATAAAGGAGTCGACCACGGCGAGGACAAGGATTGGCCCATGAGGTGGAGGAGGTTGCTGAGGAGTGTCCAGAAGAGCGCCGGGAATCATGGCTGTTAAATATCTGGTGGGGGGTGGGGCAGGGGTGGCAAATCCACATATCACATTTTGCAGGAAGCAGAGCCCAGAAGCTCAGGGGTAAGAAGTTGATCTTTGTCCCACTTCAATGGGGGAGAGGTCTTTTAACAAAACAGCCTTTTCAAAATTATCTTATTCTTTTTTTAATTGCGCTGCCATTCATCTCCCTGGCTATCAGATCCTAAATTGCGTAGATGCGTGTTACCTGAGCATGGGAGCGGCGTGGGGGTGACGTTGGGTGGTACGTCCCGGGGATGGGCAAGTCATCAGTGCTGCCCTGTCGTCTCAGACACTGAATGTTAAAGGATGGCTTCCGACCTAGTGGCCAAATCAACACCCCCCACTTAGTGACATCACCAGTCACAGTCAAAGGCCAGCGCTAACACCGTCTCACCTGTCGGTGTGGCAGGAAGCAGGCGTCTTCGGGTCATCCTTCTGCCTTCACTGCAGCTGTCACCATGGCTGCTGTTGGTGCATGGAGTGTTCCCATTAGGGTGATCCCTGCACAAAGGAAGTTGATCAAGGTAATGTCTGCAATCACACAACCGCTTCATCAGACATTACTCCATCAAACCTTTTGAAGGCAAAAATATTTAGATGCAAATTCATTCAGTCACAATTTGCAGTTTTGAAAAAGCTACCTAACTGTCACTTGAAAACAGTGCAGGGCCTTTTCTAACCTTGGTAAATGGCGTTTACTTGTATAGTGCTTTTCTACCTACAATGACAAAGTGCTTTTACAGTCACAGACCCATTCACTCAGTCACACATACATTGACATACTGGTGGCCGCTCCGCTGCCAAACACAGGCGCCCGCCTACCACCAGAGGCAAGGTGGGGTTCAGAGTCTTGCCCAAGGACACTTCGACTCATCGTAAGGTGGGAATTGAACCTGCAACCTTACGATCATGGGTCGACTGCCCTACCGCTGCACCACGGCCGCCTCTATCTGTTAGCATACCTGTCTCTGGAAGTGATACTTTCACTGTCCTCCTCTCTGCTGTAGTAACCCTGTTCTCCATACGCCTCCACATCTCCATTTCTCCATGATCTGTCTCTTGATTCCTTCCTGTAGACCGTTGAAAGACTGATTCAGAAATCTGTCAATCAACATTCTGTACACATTTTTGCCATTATTGTCTTGTTCTCTTTTTTTCTTTTTGAACAATGCATTGTATGTTGAAGAAGGTTTGTATCTATCCAGGGAATGATGTCTTAAAGTTGTGTCATGGCATTGCACTTAAATAGCTTTTGGTGAGTTTACTTAGCAAAGTGTTTAAGACTTCACGCTGTGTTCAGGTACCTTTAAGCACACAGCCTGTGCTAACATAAGGCCAATGTTCTTGCAGAGATTGAAGTCTGGTATTCTGTTGGCTCTTGGTTTTTTCAGGCCCAATTGTTACAATTTTTCCAGCAATAGTGGTTTTAATCTTATCTTTCAAAAAACAATTTTAAATGAATTTGCCTAATCGGTCTTTATTTGCAGCAGAGTGACCTCTATGGCAGTGTTTTTCAACCAATGTGCCGTGAGATATGGTCAGGTGTGCTGTGGGAAATGACCTATTCACTGATCTAAAAAAGCATTTTCCATCTATATCAGCTCTGTCTTCATCGAAACAGGTCCTGATAAAACACTGAGTAGTTAGGAATATGAGAGATCATAGAAGCCTTTCTTCTTTGTGTTTATTTTATTCTATTAAAGACATTTTGATAAGAATGATGGTACCGCGATGTAGCCGCAGCTTCAAATCTGTTTTCTGAAAAGTCCCGCCCCTTTAACTGTCTCCACCAATTATTCTTGGAGGCTTAATCATACGTCATCAGTCTGACCAATCAGAAGTGGTTAAAGTCTTCACTTCCTTTTTCCAATTTAGCTCATAAGTCTCTCAGTTCCAAGAAAAATACCAGCTAAAGCTCGTCTTTAGCGGTGTAGATTTCCACAGAATCCGGTGTCAGACCGTGGAACAAGTGAACAAAACAATGAAACTCAGAGTTTCATTGTTTAGCGGCAGTTGTTTTGCACTACATCTCCCATGATGCATTGGGTTAAAGTGACAGGATCTCAGTGTATAATGAGTCTTCCCTGTTAAACGTCTTAAACCACAACAAACACTCATCAAACCGTTTTCAAATCTTCTTGATGAAAGCAGAGGTCAACAGTTTAGTTCTCCTTCCAGGTTTGTGCTTCTTAACAGCCAAACATCCCAGAGTTTGGTCCAAGTCATCTTTCTACCTGAAACACTTTTCTAATGACGTCTGGATTATTTTAGATGTTAAACTTAAGAAGAAGTAATAACAACATTGAAGAAACAGGATGAAGGTGAAGTGGCCAACAGACACAATTAAACTAAATTGAAACAATTTAATCATCTAAAAAGAAATAAAACATTTTTGTTTAAGTTTTCAGACTTCATCTTTGATTAAAACAAAAAAAAAATAATAAAACTTCAACATGTTCACTTTTTGTGTAGCTACAGAAAACATAAATAGTCTTAGTCTTTCAATCCAGTCTTTAATAATTTAGTTGAAAATTATTACTGAAAATCAACTTAACTTTTATAACATCTTTTAGAAAAAAAACATTGCAGAGGGAGTCTACATCAATACAGACTATATATAGAGTTTCTCCTTTTTTAGTTTTTGGATGCTGGTGTGCCGCTGGGTTTTTGTCAAGGATAAAGTGTGCCTTTGCTCAAAAAAGGTTGAAAAACTCTGATCTACAGGACATCGTAAGATTGCTCTTGCTTTACGGAACCTCACCTTTCATTTTTGTAGAATGATGGTTTTCTATGAGTGTGATCTAGAAGGCTGCTCCTCCCCAGTGAATGGCGTTGATGATTGAAAGATGACCTTAAGCTTTCTTTATGGTGAGAATGGTCCCCGTTTTCATTCCCATTGGCCATCTTGATGAAGGAGCCAACTCGGCGGATCAGACATCCGTTAGAGGCACCGCTGTCAGGCATTACACCACCCAAACCTGAGGACAGGGAGGTATGGACCTATCAGCACTCATAAGAGACCTTCTGTCTATGTGCACCACAGTAATGTTTAGCAGTAACATTTGAACTCTTGTCATATATCAATCTTTATTTTTATAGCACTTTTCATACTTTACAACACAAAGTATTGTTGGTTGTTAAGGGAACAACAGATAGGCTCTAAATTTACCCTGGCCCACCCACCAAATGCAGGTAAAACTTCAATTTGGTGAGTAGAAAAACGATTTCACTAGCCACTAGGCATTTTTCATCATCTCTGACAGGGGGCTCAAAATCACAACCATGACTTTTAAGTACCCCCACCCACACACGCACACACATGGCTACTGCAAACATCCATCCCAGAGTTGGTTCAATTCAGTTTTGACTTCATTGCACAGATTTCATAGTCATGCACTGTGGGGCAGGTGGTGCACGGAATTACCGCAGTTAGGTGCTTTCATTACTAGAGCTTCCTATTGCTGCATTCAGGTCTTCTTGGAATTTATGGCGTTTGCTCACACTGACCTCAACCAACACAAACACACACTAACTTGTTGCTCCATGTCATTGTGTAACTCCTTCAAATGACTAAGACTCACAATTACAAAAAGGAAAAAACAAAAACATTTTAAAGTAATTTAATTCATTGTTTACTTTTGTTGTTGCACACTGTTTTTTGCAGACTTCTGGGAAATTTCCTGGGCATTTTGGAATTGTAGATTTGTACAGCACTACAAAATGCCCAACACACTATATGTGCACTATGTAGTGAGCAGTGAAGTAATTTGGACACAACCTTAGCCATGACTTTTTGAGCAGTTCCACCATTTTAAGAAAAGCTCACAGCTGCTTTTAGAGCCCTTTCCCCTATCTCAACTGGCTTTTCCCTGAGGGTTCAGTCGGACCTAAACCCCAATCCAGAACCTCTGTGTTAAGTAACCCTTGTTCTATCCTAGGCACTTTAACATTGGGAGTAGGGTCATCTAGACCCACTAGACAGTGCTCTGAACCTTTTTTCTTTAATGATTTGTGATCTTCACTGGTGTCCATGGATTACATGAAATCTTTCCACCTTAATCCACCTTTGTCATGGTAGGGAGAACATGTCCATGGAAGGGGGGGTCATCTAAGATAGCACAAGGGTTAAGACAACACAAAGCACCTGCTAAGTGAAACTGTCAACGCTTACATTTGCTATTTTTTTGGAAATGATGATATTGTCCATTTAATAAACATTTAAGTCCCCCTTTACTGAAAATCATGTTTTTTGAGTTATTGACATGTCCTTCTGGTATTGTTCTTATAAAGCGAAACAAATGTAATAAAAAAAAATCAATTAATTTTTGTATATCTTAGTAGTTCTCCTTTTAAATTTCTGTCAATCAAACTCTCGCAAAGACGCTTTGTTTGAATTAATGAGCTGTTGTGACGTCACAATGGAGCAGGAGCGTAAAGTGCAACCTCCCTGATCTGCCCTGTCCAGCATGCACAAGCCTGCCCCTCCCAACTCCCGACAGTTGTCTGCTTCTCTCCTCTTCCGAGTTACACACACGGACCTGGCTGTCTTCGCCTGTCACGGGATTCCCCCCCTCGTCTGTGACAGCCGGACATAACAGCATCCGTCGTTTTTTGGATTTATGAAACGCTCCAAATAAACTTTATTCCCACCCTTTGTGTGCCTTACCTTGGGTCCTCATTAACTCAGAACATTAAACCACCAAATGGTTCCCGAGCGCAGCTGTCTGCAGCTCACCGCTCCCCCAGGGGATGGGTCAAATGCGGAGAACAAATTTCGCACACCTAGGTGTGTGACAGATAGTGGGAATTTAACAAATCGTGCCGCAGGATCCCAAATCACATCTATACCACTGACTTAACATTAAAACTGGTCGCCTCTGCCGCAGGAATCCCATTTAGTGAGAATGCAGCTTAACCGTACCCCATAGTAATCCTTAACCCTTCTTCTGGGTCAGTGCAGCAAGAAAAAAAATATTTTGCATTTCAAAAATTATGTGTGAATAGTTACTTTCTTTCTGGCCTTTCATTTGAATTGCTGTGCAAGTGAATTCAACAATCTGCATGTCCATGCATCAAATCAGTTCTGAGCCACAGCCAGTGCTGCTTGCTGGTGCAATGTAGCCTAAGTTATGTCATTCAAAGCATTTTCATGAGCTCTTCTTTGTCCTTTTTCGTGTGTAATTTTATCAAAGAACAGAGTTTGGTACACACATTTGTTACTTCTCACCTTTTCATTTTTTTTTTTTTCTGTACCGCTTTGTCCCTTTCGGGGTCACGGGGCTGCCGGAGCCTATCCCGGCTACTTGGGCGTAGGCAGGGGATGCCCTGGACAGGTCGCCAGTCTGTCCCAGGGTAGAACGTCAGCAATCACACACCCATTCACTCTCACACTCACAACTATGGACAATTTAGAGTTGCCAATTAACCTATGAAGCATGTTTTTGGACAGTGGGAGGAAGCCGGAGATCCCGGAGAGAACCCACGCATACACGGGGAGAACATGCAAACTCCACACAGAACGGCCCCCATTGATTTATTTTTCATGTCCCCCAGCCGGGACTTGAACCAGGGGCCTTCTTGCTGTGAGGCAAGAGCGCTAACCTCTGCGCCACCGTGCAGCCCTACTTCTCACCTTTTCTTTATTGCTAAAGACAAACATTTGAGAATAGAGACCGTCAATTGGTGTCTGTTGTGTCCTCCCCCTTGTGTCAAAGCTCTTCACTCATGCAAGCTTGCAAAAAGGGGGGGGGGGGGGCGAGGGCGGGGCTACTTAGTTCAACACCAATGGCCACGCCCACGTAGAGGAGACTTTGGAAACAGAGGCTTTGATTAAACATGAAATATGACTTTAAGAAAATTAGTTTGTGGGATTTTGGTGAAAAACTTCTTAATAATAATCAAAACACCACTGGGGATGTTTTTATAAAAAATAAATGGTCATAGGGGGACTTAAGGCCCAAGGGTAAAACAAAGACTTGAAGTATGTGTGATTCAGAGTTTTACAAACACACATGTAAACATCTACAATATGCATGGGGCCTGGGTGTAAAACAGTTGTTTTACCAGTGGGTGTAAGAATGGAGCCTCTTCGTTCTGTCTCTGCTTCAAATTGGTTTTCAGCCTGTGGAAACAGTCAAAGAAATGTCACCCTGCAGTTACCTTTGCTAAGTTTAGATATAAAATATGTCCAACACAGCATCTGCACCTTGTAGGAGACACTGTCCTCCAGCTCCTCTTCCTCCAGCATGGCCTCTTCCTGATCCAGGTCTTCATTCAGAGCCAAACGCATCTCTGGACCCAGGTCCTGAAGAGTCTTCAGACCTGCTTTACATAACTACACCAGAGGACAAATAATCCACTCACATTTTCTCACTTTTAAAGATCTCATTTAAAAAAAACATGTATGAAAACCAGACACTTGAACCTATTGATAGAGGACATCGGGAGAAAAGGACACATGAATTCATCCAAGCTCTATTGCTTCATTTAAAACATCTAAACACTGAAAATGAAATGCCAACAGTGTGAAAGAGGCATTCATACAAACCTGGATAGCAGACGGATTGGTGGAGTTTGGGTCCCCTGTTAGATCCCCCTTCTCTTTTCTCTTCCTAAACTTTCTAAAGTAATCCTGGATCAGGAATGTTGCATAAAACTTTCCAACGGTAACTTCTTCTTCTGTAATTGAGAAAGAATTCATTCTGCATTTTTATCAGAACTTTCTACAGTTTTAACACTTCCAGCCAGATTCTTCAGGGATGGTCAACTCAAGGCCCCGAGGGCCGCATGCCTGCATGTTTTCCAACATACTCTGTAGCATAAGCATTTTCTGCAGTATTAGTATTTATTAGAATATTCTTCACGCTGATCAGAACTTCTTTTTTTAGTACTCTATTTAACATCTGCACATCCTTCTGCATCATTGCTTCCTGTAGAATCTGCAGCTCCAGATGCAGCAATATTTCCTGCTGCATCTGTACACTAAAACTTCTTGTCCCATCAGTTATTTACTGGTTATTTTGTACTTCTTGCTGCATAAGACATCCTGTTGGATCAGTACCGTGTGCAGCATCAGCAGTTCCTGCAGAATGTTTTCCCTTACCTTCATGTGGAGGGATGACTTCATCCAGCAGTTTGGGCTTCATTCTCTTCCAGATCTTCCTGATGATGGCTCTCAGTTCTTCGTTCTCCTGTTCAGGATGACCTGTGAACAGCATTGACTTGTCAAAACATTTCTGGAAGGCTTAGGCTTCTCATATCTTTTCCCCCCATTGCAACTATGATATGTTCCCAATAACCAAGGTAATCGATTACTTTTTAAGGGTTTATCTCTTGAAGTCATATCATTAAAAGCCAATGGATTGTGTGCAGGCTCACTATCCTAAAGACCTCAGAAGTTTGTAAACTGCAAAAGTTCCCTCAATGAGTCAATGTCACTAGTGTTGCGGATGACAAATATAGCAAATAGCAAATTTCTATTATATAAAAACAAACAGTGTTGTGCAAATTTCTTCCAAACTGTAATTCCTCCAAAGTAATCCTTAAACTAACAATGTCTTTATATTGATTCCTCTGTTACTTTTAACTTTTGTTTGCAAAAAAAACACAGAACCAGGAGGGAAACTACGAAATAAACAACTGAGCATTTTAAATTTGGCTGATAGGTGATATGGTAAAATGTAAAGTACCATGAAAATCCATCCATTCATCTTCCTCCGCTTATTTGGGACCAGGTCGCGGGAGCAGCAGTCTAAGGAAAGATGTCCTAGTGCAGTGTTTTTCAACCTTTTTTGAACCATGGCACACTTTAACCTTGACAAAAATCCAGCGGCACACCAGCATCCAAAAAATTTGTTTAAAAAGGAGAAAATCATAGTCTGAATTGATCTATAGCTCCTCCACAATCTCACGTACATTTTTGTGATAATTGTGTCAGAAAAAGCTGGAAGTTGCAGCTGTTTTTTTCTAAAAGATGTAATAAAAGTTAAGTTAGAAGATTTAAAAACTGTTTGATTTGTGTTTGTTGTTGTTTCAAGACGTTAGGAGGAGAGACTCATTGTGCGTCGAGGCGCTGTCATTTTAACCCATTGCATCATGGGACATGTAGTGCAAAAATCCGCCGAACCCAGAAAGACAAGCGTCTCTGAGCTTCATGGTTTTGTTCACTTGTTCCACGGTCTGACACCGGATTCTGTGGAAAGCTACACAGCTAAAGACGAGCTTTAGCTGGTATTTTTGTCAGAACTGAGAGACTTTATGAGCAGAATCAGAACAAGGAAGTGAAGACTTTAACCACTTCTGATTGGTCAGACTGATGACATGTGATTAAGACTCCAAGAATGACATGGAGAAAGTTTAAAGGGGCGGACTTTTCAGAAAATGCCTTTAGTTGGCGTGTGAAATCATGTACTGCTATTCTACCAAAATGTCTTTAATACAACCAAATAAAAACACAAAGAAAAGTATTTTGTGATGTAAGTAAACAAAGTAGTTTATTTTCAGAGAGGTGCCAGCATGGTGTGTCCATTTGAAGATGATTCAGTGATGAAAAAGCTCCACCGGTGAGAGGTGATAAGACCACATATGGATGTTTTTTTTGGATCTAATCCTAATTATTTGCTTCAGTTACATAATTAAAAATTTTTTTTGTTAAGTCAGTTTAAGTCAAAACATAGTTTTCTTTTGCTTCTTATCCAAATTAATTCACCATAGGTAAGTTTGCGTTGCTGTATAGATCGGGCAATCGGCATGATTGTGGGATACCATTCCTTTGCCTGTTTGGACGGATTTGGGCTTAAGTGTGTTTTTTGACCAAATAAAGTGAAGGTTTAGCTGTTTTACTGTTTTAACGGTTTTGCCGTTATTTGTCCTACTTTTGTCAAGCCCTGCAATCATGAGGGGAGAGGAGGGAGAAAGATGATAAGCTTATATAGACCCTAGAATAAAACTATATACAGGACAATATCAGGATATTCCTAAATGAATGTCCACTTAAAACTACATACTGTTTGTTCTTTTTTATTGTTATAAAAAATGAGGATCAGCCGCTCCAACTTACATATGAGAGTTCAAGAATTATGCAATTAATTAAGATGGAAAAAAAAATTACTTAAATTGGAGTAATATGACATTTAGTTAAATAAATATTTAAATTTGGAGTTAACAATTGTTGAGTTATATATATATATATATATATATATATGCATCAATAAGCGAAAATGGAAAATAAGATCAAAATCAGCGCTTACTTTGGCTGTTCTTCTACTAAGCAGCAACTCTTTTGATGATGCAGTTTTATTGCTTTTGATGGACGTGTAATCTTCATTCAGTGTCATTAATCTCAGACTCCGTCTCACTGAAGTTTAGCGCTTTCTTTTTTTTCACCACGCGTTTCCATGGTGAGTCCAGAAATCGGCAATCCATTGAGAATGTCTTTATACCTGCCGTGTAACGCCCATTAACTCCAGGTTACTAAGTCGATGTAATTACGCCAACTCATATCCGGTCTTTTGGAACCGACATACCCAGAGTAAACAAGTTCAGGCGGATTTCAGCCAGAGTTCAGACTTAAAGTCAGGCTAGTTTAAACATGCTTCCTGGAATACTCTCGGTCTCCGGCCATTTTTCAACTGCGAGACCCCAAGGTGTACCAATTAATCTTCTCCAGTGCAGGGTCAGAATCCTGGCCAGAGAGAGCCATAAACGCCAGCTATATTTTAAACTTCCAAAGAACCATACAATAATGTAGTGTCCTTTCCCACACTGGGAGGCACGGAGACTTAACCTCGCCATGTTCTTATTCTGCCATTGCAGACGCAACAAACGCCAAGACACCCACCACAGCAACCTTTATTCTCTTCTGCCGAGACGAGAGCGCTTCCCAACTTTATATTCTCCTCTGCTCCAGCCTCCCATCATTTCCCTTTTATTCGCCCATAGTTACCCCATTGGTCCAAACTCCCTAACAACAGGCTGAGCGACAGAACTGAGGGCCAATCAGATCTCTGCTTGATCGATGCGTTCAATGAACTCCAGAACTTTTAACGCGGCCCAACAGCCAAGTTAAACTCAGTCCGCGACAATTGTTTAAAACTAAATATACAAGTGAATGTGTGCATTTGATGTAATTTCAACATTTTTAAAGTACAATAAGTCTGAGGACTTTTTTTTTAAATAACATTGTTATGCTGTTGCTAATAAATGATGAGTATTTCTCGTGGTAGTTTTGCTGATGGTCTAGTCTGGTTGATACGTGGTGAGTTTCTGCTTCAGGCAGGCGTTGAGACTTTAAACGGGATCTTAGGTTAGTATGAATGTTCTGTAGATGTGAGACAGACTTGGAACCAAACACACTCACACGCTGCAGTGAGTGACGGGCAGTGGGTTTATGTTTTTACCATCCCTGCGCGATTCACCTGCTGTCGCCCCCCCCCGGCTTTCTTCTTCATAACATCCCATCCCCGCAACTGTGCGCTCTTCCTCAGAGAGGAGCGCGCAGTTTTAGGCACGGCAATCCACAGGTGTCCGGGTGGTACAAACTCTGTGAAATAATAGATAACAGTAAACTGATAGTTTTCTCTCCAAGCACCGCTACTACTGCGCGCCTCTGGCATCGCATCGCGCCCGAGAAGGACTGGTCTAATGAAAAAAAAAGTATAAGTAAAGATTTGTCTGCGAGCCACATGTGACCATCAAAAGAGCAATATATGGCTCGCGAGCCATAGGTTCCTGACCCCTGCTCCAGTGTGTCCTGGATCCGCCCAGTGGGACATGCCTGGCATCCAGACTAGATGCCGGAGCTCATGACCATAGGTGAGCTTTGGAATAAAGATCGATCAGTAATTCCAGAGCTTTGCTTTCTGGCTCAGCTCTCTCTTCACCACAACAGACCGGTACAGCGATAGCACAACAACAGACGCTGAACCAATCCGCCTGTCAATCTCACGCACTGATCTTTCCTCACTTGTGAACAAGACCCCAAGATATTTAAACTCCTCCACCTGGGACAGGAGCACTCCACCCACCCACCAGAGAAGGCAAACGATACGGTAGCAATACGCACAACAGGGCACGGCTTTTATTGTTGTGGGAGGCAGCGCCGGGTGAGTTACGCTACAATTTGTGAATGGATTGTAGAATCTTGGGCTAACGTGTCTGCTTGCACTGCTTTCAAAGTGCCGAAAGGCCGGCATCATCATTCACGAGGAGCCGCACGGCAACAAGACAGACTCTGACAATGGCTAAAGGGAACCTGCCGTGTTTGATAGAAATTTAGCCCAGCTGTTCATTTCAGATACAGCAGAGAAGGACTTTAATGGCTTTTTGGATGCCGACTGAAAGATACAAAAACAGATATACACAGGGCTCTAAATTTATTTTTTGGTGACTAACTGGGGGGGCCACTAACACCCAATGTCTATCAGCCAAATTAGATTTCTACTAGCCGGAAAAATAATGTATTTATTTGAAATATTTATTTGAAAGCAAAACAGTTATTATGTTATTCTCTCGTGAAAACAAACTTCATTAAAGCCCAATGTTTATTTCATGGTCATTTACAGTATTTTCACGACCATAGGGCGCACCGGATGTTAGGGCGCGGTCTCAGTCACGGGGGATTTTCCCTTCTTTGACACATACAAAAGGCGCACCGGGTGTTAAGGCGCGGGCACGTTAACGCCCCGTTCAGAACATCAGCGCTTCTAGAGTGGGTTAATAAAACATCCAGTCTCTGATTTTTTTAGAGGAAACATTTTTATCTTGTTACTGTTCTCCCTAACTGATCACAAACTGAATGGTCGCTCACTTGCAGCGCTCTTGTCTCCCTTCCTCCTTACAAGCGCTAAACACACGGACACACACAGACGCTGCGTGTGCCGTCTCCTTTCTTCCATTCTATGCGCTAGAAAACGGAGCTGCTTTCAGCACACACAGAGACACACAGACAGACTTGCGGGTCTCCTTTCTTCATATGTGCTGGCGAAAACCTGCTCCTTTCAGCACACACACAGACACACACACACAACTGCGCCAGTCTGTCTCTGGATTTCTCCTATGCGCTAGCGAAAGCAGCAGTTTAAAGCAGTGGGCCAGCTGCTTCTCTGCTCACTCCTCCTGTACTGAAATGTTTGAGGGTTATGAGGTAGAAGGAGCATAGAAGGCTTTAAAATGTAGATAGTTGCACTGCAGTTAGGTTCCACTTGGCTTTTACGTCTCTCTCCCTACCTCACTCCATCTTCTCCTACGACCCACAACTACACAATAGGCGCACCGGCTCATAGGGCGCCCCCTGCAGGTGGAAAAAAATTTATGACTTTTAAGTGCGCCTTATAGTCGTGAAAATACAGTATTTACAACAACAACAGAAATTAACTGTTCAAATTGTGAATGTTTTTTTCCAGTGTACAACAGATGAATTTTATGATAAACAATAACATTTTTAATAAGTTTTCCCTTTTAAATTTGCATTGAAAAAATGTGTGCAACATTTTGCATTATTGTGTGTTTTCACAGACCAGTTGTGAGTTTTGTCATTTCAAAGAATTACAGTCAGAGGTCCTGGCTAGTTGGGCACCCTGGGCATAACATTGGAGAGCGCCCATCACTTCCATTCAAGTCCCATCCCCACTAACTCAAAGCCTGCATACCTACAAAAAATATATGATTTATTACCCTACTTTGTTAACTGTATAAGTAAATATATTCATGTAGTTGAATTTACAATTAAGATATAGAATATAAGTTGGCTAGTTCTAATAAAAATGGCTACATTTTTCCAGTATTTTTTTTCTGGAGCTTAACACAACTTTGACACAAATTTTGAATGATTTAATTCCTGTCATTTCCCTTGAATTTAACGAACGGATGTCAATGAAAACTTAAAACCATATTCTTCTGTTTTGTGTGCCTAAGTACCCCATAAAAATGTATTTTAAAAAAAGATTAAGTGCATTTGTCACAAGAAAAGGCAAATTGCCGGTTCAGAGTGCAGCAGGTTTATGAGCTCAGCTAAAGGTCCACAAAGCTAAATCGGGGTTAGGCTGGTAGGGGTCAATAACGGGAATGAGAGCATTAGAGAAGAGTCAGGGATAGTCAAGATCCAGGCGAGATTTTGGTCAGAGTCAGCGGCAAAACAGGGTCAGGAAACAGAAGATCAGATCCAGATATAACGCTAGGTAATGCAGGCAGAGTGGCACAAACAATACTTTGCACTGAGTGAGGCTCAGTACAGAGTTAACGTATGTAATACTTCCGTATTGTTTAGGGTATTCAGAGACTACAAGAGGCTTCTTCGACAGACAACTCTCTTCATTTATTTACTTCCGTCACACGTCACATACGGCATCCACTTACGTCGGTGCGTGGAACAACACCGGATGTTACATCCCCCTTGTTTCAAAAAAAACAAAACTTCAGTATAGTTGTCAAAGAGACTGTGTAAACCATACTAAACCAGAAAGCAATCAGACTTAGCAATAAAACCTATGGAGCAAATTCAAATTCCGTTTGGATGAACTATTAAACCAATGTTGTTTTTTTTAGTTTTTTTTTACAAGGTTTAAAATAACACATTTGGTAACAAGGTTTCAGTCCAAAGAATACGACTGATTTGATTACAGATCTAGAACAACCCTAGGTCTCACTATGCGACCTGATCTGGTAGAAACCAGCTGTGATGTTTCTTCTGGTTCTAATGGGTCTGCGTTAGGATGTTGCAAACGCTCTGTTTCGGTGCTCGCAGGTTTGCATGGGTCAGATGCATTTTTTTCAGGATTAGGTTCTTGCGTCTGTAGAAGGTGACGTCGGTTTCTCCTCAGCATCTGGCCTTCATCAGTGACAATGTTGTAAGATCTTTGTGTGGGTGCTGGTCCAATGACAGTTGCAGGCTTCCATGTCCCAGATGGAAGTTGGAATCGAATTGTAGATCCTTGGGACAGAGCAGGCAGCGCTCTGGCACTTCTGTCGTAGTATTGCTTCTGCCGGCTTTGACATAACTGTCGTCTGCTCTGGAATGTGCAGCGAGGCGAAAGGACCGGCTGCAGCTGCTTCTCCGTAGCTGGTAACACAGAGCGTAAGCGACGACTCACCAGTAACTGGGCTGGTGACTTCAGACCATCCACTGGTGTGTTCCTGTACTCCAGTAGACTCAGGTACGGGTCAACTCTTTGAGCATGAGCTTTATCCATGAGAGCTTTGGCAGTCTGCACTGTCTTTTCAGCAAGTCCATTGCTCTGTGGGTACAATGGGCTGCTCGTGATGTGTTCAAAGTCCCATGAATGTGCAAAGTTTTTGAACTCCTGTGAGCTGTAACAGGGTCCGTTATCACTGATGACAGTCTGGGGCACACCAAACCTGGCAAACATAGCTTTGAGCTTTGTAATCACTGCGGCTGATGTAAGACTGACAATTTTCTCTACTTCGAAGTATCTACTGTAGTAGTCAACGGCTACTATGTAGTCACGGCTGTTCCACGTGAACAGGTCTGTGGCTATTACCTGCCAAGGTCTCTCTGGGATAGGATGGGATATCATTGGTTCTCTCTGGTGTGAGTGACACCTCTCTAGACAGATGCTGCAAGATCCAACCAGCGTTTCTATTTGTTTTCCCATCCCGGGCCAGAACAGACCATCTCTCGCTCTCTGCTTGGATTTTTCAATCCCAAGGTGTCCGGTATGTATGCGTGACAACATGTCCGTCCTGAGCGAGTGAGGGATGATTATCTTTTCGCCCTTCAGCAAGATGCCATCTACCTCAGATATCTCATGTCTGTGGTTCCAGTATTCAGCGACGGTGGTTGGGCACCTTTTGCGCGAATCTGGCCAGCCTGATTGGATCATCTGCTTCAATCTTGACAGCTGCTCATCCTGTGCGGTGGCTGCTCTTATTTCTGCCATTTTCCTGTCACTCACAGGAGCATTACTGATCACACTGTGAATCTGAAAGTCCATTCCTTCACACAATGTCTGGCTGTCACACTCAATAGGTTTCCTGGACAGCGTGTCGGCGACGGGGATGTGTTTTCCTGGCTTGTGTTGGATGTCAATGTTATACCTTTGGAGCTGCAATATCATGCGCTGGAGTCGAGGTGGTGCGGCGACAAGTGGTTTGCGCATTATGGATTCCAAAGGCTTGTGGTCTGACTCGACAACTACCTGCCTCCCATACAGGTACTGGTGGAAACGCTTACACCCAAAGAGCACTGCAAACAGTTCTTTCTCTATTTGGGCATAGTTTTTCTCAGTGTCATTCAGTGCTTTGGCCTTTCGTCCTGCAGCAAAACCGCTCCTAGGCCACATTGGGATGCGTCCACCTGCAATTTCACATCCTTGGTACAGTCAAAGTACGCTAGTACAGGACCTGGTTCCTGTGTCAGCAGGTCTTTTACACGCTGAAAAGCAACGTCATGATTAGAGTCCCACACAAACTCACTGTTCTCCTTTAGTAGCTGACGTAGTGGGTCTGTTGCTTCTGAAAGTCTGGGTGCAAACTTTGAGAGGTAAGTTACCATGCCCAATATGGTCTCCAACTCAGATTTGTTGCTGGGAGGTGGCATTTCTTTGATGGCTTTGACTTTATTAGGATCGGGCTGGATCCCGTCCCGTGTTAGTTTGTGTCCAAAATAGCTCACCTCAGGCACGCAGATGATGCTTTTTTCCTTATTCAGCTTTATGCCTTTTTCTCTGGTTCTCTCTAGTACTGCACGCAGGTTCCTGTTGTGTTCCTCTTCCGTGCGGCCGTACACCAGGATGTCATCCACAATGGCGGAAACGCCTGAGAGCCCTTCGTATGCTTCATCAACTCTCCGCTGGAACTCATCTTGAGCTGAAACTATTCCAAATGGAAGTCTTTTGAACCGGTATCTTCCATAGATGGTATTGAAGGTGGTCAACATGGATGATTCCTCACTGAGTTTTATCGCCCAGTATCCAGATCTGGCATCCAGTACGCTGAAGTACTGTGCACCCGCGAGCCTCAGTGTGATGTCATCCAACATAGGCAGGGGGTAATGGGGTCTTTGGATGGCTTTGTTCAGTGGGCGAGGGTCTAGACACACCCTAAGTTTCTTGGTTTGGGGTTTTTCCACTACCACTAGGGCATTAACCCATTCTGTTGGCTCTGTCACCTTCTGTATTATGTCTGTATTTTCCATGGCATCGAGCTCAGCTTTTAGTTGGTCTCGCAGGGCATGCGGGATCCGGCGAGGGGGGCACACCACTGGAACAGCTGAAGGTTTTAGCTGAAACTTACATTCTCCAGGGAATAGACCAACGCCTTCAAAAACATCAGGAAACTCCTCCAGGATGTTTGTGCCTCTCTTGGGTTCTGCAGAAACGACATGTATTAGTCTGACTATGTCGAGGTCCAGACAAGCACGCATGCCTAGGACAGGGGGAGCCTTTTCGCATATTATGGTGAAATCCAGAGGAATGATCTTTTCTTTGTGTCTGCATGTCAGCCTGCAGACTCCTTCTGTTTTCATTGAATGCCCACCGAATGCAGTGAGCTTGCTGTCTGTTGGGCGTAAAGCGACACTCCCGAACATCTGGTGAAATATTTTGGCTGGTATGATGTTAGCCTGAGCACCAGTGTCCACTTTAAAACTCAATCTGTGTCTCTGTTTTCCTAGCTCAATTTCAGCATAGGCTTGTTCTTTGTCTGTGTCTTTGTAACATGAAGTAACAGAATCAACGAATAGTTCTGGTTGCTGCTCATCATCCATGACAGTATGCACCTTTCTGGGCTTGTATTTAGTATTTTTAGGCTGTCTTTGCGTTCTGCACATCTTAGCGAAGTGGTTAAATTTCTTGCAATTGTTGCACTGGCGTCCCTTTGCTGGACAGTCCTCCATGCGGCTGTGTTGTCTTCCACATGCTCCACATTCTGTGTTTGGAGCCGTCACGTTGCTATTATGGCTTTTGAACCTGTGGTGGGACGAGCTTGGCTTATATGGTTTTTGGCTTATTGCATGAGCAGACTGAGAAGAAATGTTGGAGGTGGCACCTGCCATTACTTTTAGTTGCTGCTGAGACAGCTCATGTGATTTAACGATGTCGATCGCTTTTTCTAGAGTCAGGTCGGGGCCTTGACACAGCAGTTTTTCCCGAACTCGTGGTGAGTTGGTTGCAAACGCAATTCTGTCTCTGATCATCTCATCGCTGTTTTGGTAATTACAGTCTTTAACCAGGAGCCTTAAATCCGTTAAAAACTGATCAAAACTTTCACATTCTCCCTGTATCTTCTCATGGAATTTATAGCGTGCAAAGATTGGGTTTGCTTTGGGCGTGACATATTCCTCAAATCTATCAAAATAAATTCTCAGTACCTTTCTTTCATCAGCTGTGAGGGTCCACGTGCTGTACACATCTCTGCCTTTCTCCCCAATCCACAACAACAGGTAGCTGCATTTCTCCTCCTGAGATTTATTACGCAGCACGCCTGAAAACATGAGCTCGACGTGCTGGCGGAATTTTCTCCATGCGTCAGGTAAATTGGTGGAATCCCAATCCATTCGCGGCATCGGTACGCCGGCGCTCTCCATCGTCAATCGTCAGGTCGATGTGGGCACGCTCCGTTCTGACACCATTTAATACTTCCGTATTGTTTAGGGTATTCAGAGACTACAAGAGGCTTCTTCGACAGACAACTCTCTTCATTTATTTACTTCCGTCACACGTCACATACGGCATCCACTTACGTCGGTGCGTGGAACAACACCGGATGTTACAACGTATACAGTGATCCCTTGATTATCGCGGGGGTTACGTTCCAAATAGAACCCGTGATAAGCAATACCCGTGAAGTAGAAACCTTTATTTTTTTTACAATTATTATACAATGAAATACACTATTATACATTGAAAAGAAAGAACAAACCATTTAACATGCTAAATCAATTGTTTTTTAACAAATAAAAGTACTTTAGAAACGTTTTTTCAACAAATAACTTCTGTAGTGTGCTGTCAAATAATAATTTCAATCATCGATAAGAACAGAAGGCTTTAAATTGCGGAGATTAGCCCCGCCCACCGCGACCCGAGTGGATTAAACGGAAGAAAATTTAAAATGATTATGAAAAAAATAAAAAAGTACAGTGGGACAGATAGTGACTCCGGTCTTCTTTTTCACTGCTCTTCATACTGAGCCGCTGCATCCTCTGCAGCGTTTTTTCCTTCTGAAGCCCGTGGTGCAGCTGCAGGTGTGTTTGTTCGGGAGAGGAACATAGTGATAGGCAGTTGTTGTCGCTCTTTTTTCTTCTTTGCTAAAGATCCTTATACACCGACATGCCACCATCGATTATGTTGGAGAACTGTAATGAACGGCTCATCAAAGGGTCCCATTCTTGAGCTACTCGCTGAGTGACTTTTTAGCCAATCAGAATGCAGAACACAATACACAATCCAAATCCGTGAAGTAGCGAAACCGTGAAAAGTAAACCGTGATATAGCAAGGGATCACTGTACTGTGAGTAATTGTACATGAGAGTCAGGTGTGTGGCATCCAGGAAGTGTGTGCTGGGGTTGTTGGGAGAATCTGGGAAATCAAACAAGCAAGATTTCTGCCTCTCACAGACCTGTAACTTCTTCTATAAGAGGATCCTCTGTCCTCCACTGGTTACCTGCATTAAAGGCACCAGTTTGAACTCATTATCTGTATAAAGGAGACCTGTCCACAATCAGTCACACTCCAAACTCTACTATGGCCAAGACCAAAGAGCTGTCTAAGGACACCAGAAACCAAATTGTTTACCTGCACCAGCCTGGGAAGACTGAATCTGCAACAGGTAAGCAGTTTGGCATAACAACAATCCCAAACACAATTTGTAAGAAGCATTTCAAGGTCCTGGAGTGGCTAAGCCAATCTTCAGATCCCAACTAGGGGTGTGTATTAGCAAGAGTCTGGCGATACGATACATATCCCGATATTGTACCGGAAAACATTTTCTTTCTTCTTTTCTTTTTTAAGTATGACCTAGAAAAAAACTCTACCTGAATTTCAATAGGTCTTCCATTGTCATAATGATAATGATCACAATGTTAAGCCATGTAACTGTATCTTGTATATAAGTTGCTTTTACCCAAACACATTCATAGTGCTTTTATTTTGGTAACTTAAAATATATAAAGGGAACAATCAACATTGTCGGATTTCCACATCAAAATATTTTTCAGTATAAGACAAAAAAATGGAATGAATGTGCTTTACTTTAACCAACAAGGTTCTAAAGTATGATTGAAGAAATAAAGTGCTGTTTATTTTCAACATTAATGTAGCTTCTCCAGTACTTTTAAATGGTTCAGGAGTCTGAATGGTGCTTCAAAAATAAAGGGGGCGAAAACAATTCTTTCCAGAAACAATAAAGTGTGAAGATGAGGCAGCATTACAGGATAAAGGAGGTGCTTTAATGTGGATAAGATGCTTTGTTTACATGACAGTCAGCTCTGCAGCTGCAGCCCTGCTTTCTCACACGCAGAAGTAAACTAGTAACGGTCATCGCCACGACGTCGGCCTTTTTCAGAGCGTTGTACACATCACTCGGATCCATCAGGTCTCTGAACTAGAATCTATTGCTGGGAGGTTCTGCAGAACTG
Organism: Oryzias sinensis; assembly: GCA_037389245.1. Lineage (NCBI taxonomy): Eukaryota > Metazoa > Chordata > Actinopteri > Beloniformes > Adrianichthyidae > Oryzias > Oryzias sinensis. The sequence continues at coordinate 32,468,076 of CM074492.1, read as the reverse complement.
TGGCCCACTTTACCGACAGCATTTTGGCCGATGCTACGTGCATTTACATCTTCAAAACATATATAGATTGTTATTGAATTTCTATACAAATATCTATAAATGTGTCAACTGTTGTTTTTGTTGTTGTTTTCTTTTTGCTCATCAATACCTCATAGTCTCATCACTTCTTCCAGCGCATTCAGCATATTTGTTCCTGATGGATTTTAATGACTATCACTTTCCAAGCCATCAAGTGTTTTTTTGTCTTCTACAAAACCCATCACTGGTGTTTTCTTTGGAGCCATTGTCAGGGATCACTTTTCATATTAAATTAAGTTGGCCAAGTTGCCCACTGCTAACAAGGCGTCAACCTGGAACTTTACTGAGTTACACCCCAACACTGACGGTAATTGTATTGTAGTTTTAAATCCTGTCATAGCACTGAAACCGCTCTGCTCAGGGTGTACAATGACCTTCTTTTAGCTGTGGATTCTGGGGCCTCCACTTTTTTATTTCTTTTAGATCTTACTGCTGCTTTCAACACAGTGGATCACAGTGTTTTATTAGTCCGACTGGAGCACTCTGTCGGTTTGAAGGGCACAGCACTCAGTTGGTTCAGATCTTATTTAGGTGGAAGGAGTTTTTCTGTCTCCAGAAGCTCCACTCAAGCATGGTTTACCCCAGGGCTCAGTTTTAGGCCCTCTTTGATTCTCGCTCTATCTGCTGCCACTGGGGTCCATTTTTAGGAAATATAATGTTTCCTTCCACTGCTATGCCGATGACATCCAGATTTTTGTTCCCTTAAAATCTGGAGGAGCTGAGGGTTTTGGCAATTTACAGAAGTGCTTGGCAGAAATCAAATCGTGGATGGAGCTGAACTTCCTCTGTGTGAACAAAAACAAGACAGAGGTGTTCGTTTTTGGAAAGACTGACTTGCTGACAGGCTGCTGTAGTGCTGTTGGCCCCCTGGACCCCTCAGATTCTCCTTTTATTAGGAATTTTGGGGTAAACCTTGACAGGCATTTTAAATTTGACAGGCAGTCCAGTCTAGTTTTTATCACTTGAGGCGAATAAGCAAAGTTAAGCCATATCTATCTCCTCAGGAACATGCTTTAATCTTCTCCAGACTGGACTACTGTAACTCTCTACAGTGGTATTGACCAGTCTCTGCTCGCCGTCTCCAGCTGCTTCAGAATTCGGCGGCCCGCCTGTTAACGGGGACCAGACGGTGTGAGCGGATCACTCCACTTTTACGCTCTCTTCTCTGGCTGCCTGTATCTTTTAGGATCACTTTTAAGATTTTACTTTTGGTTTTTAAATGTTTGAATGGTCTGGCACCTCTGTATCTCTCTGAGCTGTTACATGTGTATCGTCCATGTCGAGTCCTAAGGTCTGAAGATCAAATGCTTTTAGTGGTTCCCAGGACTCGGCTTGTGACTCGGGGAGACAGAGCCTTTTCAGTTGCAGCTCCTAAACTCTGGAATGCTCTCTCATTCTTTGTGAGGTCTGCCAGAACCGTCAGTCATTTTAGGTCACTTTTAAAAACTCATATGTTTACTCAGGCTTTAAACTCCAGTGAGTGGATTTAGTGGGTCAGCTTGTTAATTTTATTCTTTTACTGTTTTATTGTTTTATTGCTTTTATTGTTTCTTTATTGTATCATATTGTTTCTGATTTTATGTGATTTTATGTTCAGCACTTTGGTTGCTTCTGCTTAAAAAGTGCTATACAAATAATGATTCGATTATTGATTGCTTGTTTGCGTTGTTTAATGTGAAAATGAGAAGAGAAACAAGCTAAATATGTGTCCTTCAGCAGAAATGAGTCCCTCTCAGAGGTTGTTAGGGTTTCATCCAGTTAACAGATTGAGAAACTTTTAACAACAGCATAGCCCCTTGAAACATTTGGAGGGAAAACAATGATGAGCTCAGAGCTTTGATGAGCTGAGCAATGCAGTTTTGTCTCTGTGACTGTGAGTTTTACCTCATCAAAGCTGATGGTTTTCTGCAGCTACTCACCATCTGTCTTGATCTTGAGCGCAGTACGAACCAGAGCAAAGAGTGTGGCGTTGAAGGTCACCATCCCATCAGCGTTCAAAGGCATATTCATTGCCACTAGACGCTGTAATGAAGAGGAGAGGAAGACCATTTGAAGTCAGACTCACTCTGGAATTATGCGCAGAGCTGCAGCACCACCAGCATTTACCTTGCAGGCCACTCTGTGTGGACAGAGCTTCCCAAAACCTAATGGAGGCTGAATCCTACGCAACAGAGCCACCACATCCAGATGTTTGATTCGGCCTCTGAGAACACAAAACACATAGTGAAGTTACCTTCTCCATTTAGCATGAAGAGCGGCCAAACTTATGTTTGCAAAGTTGTTGGTATTCTCTAATGGTAGATTTTACTTTTTTGTCATGTTTATTAATTATGACAATTTCTGCATGCAACAAAAAAACAGGCAAATTGCTAAGAAGTTATGCCATTTTAGTTATACACAATGCACAATAAGTTCGAGATACTGTGAAAAAGTGGTTGTTGTGTACACAGTGTTTTGTTTGACACATCGTTTTTACAGTCTATGGATGCACCCTGCATCCAGGGGCGCCACAAAAGGAGAAAGACAAGAAAAGAAAAGAGAAACCTATGCTTATTGACTGTATTAATGCCAATGCTATTCTATTCTTTTCTATATGCTATTCTATATGTATAATATATAATATTATACAGTATAGTCTACATTGTGCATTTATCTCTAGTTTTTATTTATTAATTTTATTTCATTTGTATTGTTAAAATCACATGTTAATAGACTAGTGTCCCATCCTCCTCTTCTGTCCTCAGATGTGCTGCTAAATTTTCTCAGTTCATCCTGTGCAAATCTTCCTGTCGCCTACACATCCCAGCACATTCCGGCACTGATGGAGCAGCATGAAGCTCTGCTCCAGTGATCTCCCCCTCAGCAGTGCAACCCAGAAGTGATGCAGCAGCATCAAGTACTTCTCCTCCGATGGATAGACCTAGTTCACTGGCCATCTCATTTCACTGATAAGATAGCTGCGAACTGCTTTGAGAATCTCTGCCACTCTTCCTGTAATTGACTATAATGTACTTGAAATCTACTGCAATGCAAGTGGACTTGACATCAGAAGTGTGAACCATGTGGTCGTAAAACAGTTGTCATAGGAAGATGCTGTAAATGACTTTGCTGCAACCTGCTGTAGCTGGTTTGTCAGATTGAGGAGGTGGTGTTGTAGTTTTTTAGTAATTCAAGTTAAGGCAGCAGCAAAACACCACTTTGTCCTCCCAAAATCATCTTTTAGATAAAAAAATATTTATCCCATTTTTTATATCTTATTTTATAAATTAATGTCACTTTTTTACATGTTTTATTATATACTTTAAGCTATTTTTGTCATGGTTTGTGTTTGTTGTGTCTTGGTTTTTGCTTTAGTTCTTGTTCTGTCTTGTTTGGTTCTGTTTCCTGTTTTATTTTGAAAGGTTTCCTGTCTTGTCATGTTTTTTGAGTTTTACTTCCTTTGTCCCAATCTGTCCTGATCAGGTTCACCTGTGTCTTGTCTCCCCTGCCTGTATTTCAGTCTCGTCTCTCCCTTCCTCTTGTGCTGGTCCATTAACTTCTAGTCATGTTGTTAACATCCTCGTGTCTTAGTGTCCTTGTTCCATGTTCTTCGCCACGCCACAGTAAGTTTTTGTTTTAGTTTTGTCATCATGCTCTGCAGCGCTTTTCGTTATTAAACTCTGCATTTGGGTCTGCTCTCGAGCCTCCCCGCACATGACAATATATATGTAATATAAAATGTTTAAAAATGTTCATTTCTTGTATTTGTTTCTTTAATTCTAAGTATTATGATGTACAAAAGCATTATCAGTAAAAGAAAATTGCAAAGACGCCGGGTTCGCATGACGCTGTGACGCGGCCCTGCTCGAGACCTGGTGGAAAATAAGATGATTTAATCCTGGGAAACTAAAACAAACAAGCCAGCGGCATGTCTTTTTTTCTCCCCTCCTCTTCATTTTTTTTCCTTCTTAAATACACTGTCCCAGTGTCATTCCCCCCCCCCCCCCCCCGAATCTTTCCAAGGTAAACTCTGAACGTCCTGGAGAGCTGCAGCAGCGAGGAGGATCTGGACAGCCTGACAAGCTACATCGACGAGCAATACGAGCGTTTCGTCATGGGAAGGACCCCTCAGTCAGCCAAGCCAGCCGCCCCCACAAAGCGGAGCCGAGCCTTCTTAGCATTGATGCCAAACTATCCAGCTTCGACAGACATCTTTCCCTCCTGGAGGTTCTTCACTGGGAATTTCAAAAGATCAAGGATGCTCTAGAATTTTCCCAAAAACAAGTGGAAACCCTGACCGCGGAGAACTCAGCGCTGAGAGAGTCTGTAAGTTCTCTTTCTGATGGAATAAGCCGACTCTCTGAGGAAAATAAGAAGATCAAAGAGTCCATTCTGGATCTTCTATCAAAAACCATGAGAGATAACCTGGTGGTCATGGGAATACCAGAAACGCCAGAAGAAAACGCTGCACACACTCTCTGCACAGGTGTCAGTTTATGCTTATATGTGACACACTGGGCATAACTCACGGGGCATAAAGGTTTTCCACTTCAGGTAAAATCACCACCAGTCTCCTCAGCAGCCTTAAACCTGTTTATGATAGGTTTGTTCTGTTTTTACCCTCCCTGTTTTCTTAATTATGCCCCCTTTGCACTCCTTTCCCTTTTTTCTTTTTCACACACTATTCCCTTCCCCTCACCTAAGCTGCCACATAACTCAGCTTCACTCTCAACGCAGCTCTCTGACGTAACCGCGGCGCTCCAGAATCGGAATGTTTTCGGAGCGTTCTTCCTCTGTGGCTCCCTCTGGTCCCTCTGAGACAGCTACTATGCCCCCCGGACCTTCCGAGCCCCATCCTGTCAGACTATCCAGTCCAGAGCGCTTTTCCGGGGACTCAGGAGACTGTCGCTCTTTTCTCACGCAGTGTGGGCTCCATTTTGAGTTCCAATCCCACGCCTTTCCTTCGGACAGAGCCAAAATCGCCTACATTGTATCCTACCTGTCTGGATGAGCCAAGGCGTGGGCCACATCGGAATGGAGCCGGCGCAGCACTGTGTGCAACTCGCTGCCTGTATTCCTAGAGACTTTCAGACAGATTTTCCATTTAGCTGTCCCTGGAAGAGAGGCTGCCAAAGCTCTTGTTAACATAAAACAAGGTAGAAGATCAGTGATGGACTATGCCATTGAGTTTAGAACTCTATCTGCTGATAGTGGATGTAACCAGCCTGCGCTAGTGGATGCCTTCTACACCGGATTTTCGGAGCATTTAAAGGACCATCTCGTCCCTCTCGACCTCCCCCCAGAGCTGGATGCTCTGGTCTCGCTGGCGTCCAGAATAGACCAACGTTTACAAGAGCATCAACGTGGGAGACCTTCTGCCCCTCTCTCCAGACCTCCAAGTTTGCCCTACGCCCCTGCACTCCAACCATCATTCTCAGGGGCTGTTTCGCCTCCTGATGCTATTGAACCCATGCAAGTGGGTCACACCCGCCTAACTCCAGCAGAACGCCAACGGCGTTTCAGCGAGGGTCGCTGCCTCTACTGTGCTCAGCTGGGACACCTGATTGCCAACTGCCCTATCAGGGGAGCTGCTTCCACCAACACCTCCTCTGTCATGGTGAGTGCAACCCAGTCCAAGATCTCTGTACCCAGACAATTAACGCAGGTCACGCTCACCACAGACACCTCCACATCCGCTCAGGGTGCGCTGTTAGATTCTGGAGCCGACACCAACTTGATGAGCTATACGCTAGCTTCCAAACTACACATAAAGGAAGTTGAGATGCCTTTTGGCCTCACAAATGCCCCCGCCATATTTCAATCTCTAGTGAATGATGTTCTCCGGGATCTGTTAAATAAAAAGGTTTTTGTGTATCTGGACGATATCTTGTTTTTTTTCCCCCAGCCTGGACGAACACGTCTCCACAGTAAGAGAAGTCCTCACGCGACTACTTGACAACAACCTCTATGTGAAGGCGGAGAAGTGTGAGTTCCATAAGGACCAGGTCAGTTTCTTGGGTTACATCATTTCACAGGGGTCTCTGGCCATGGACCCATCCAAGGTGGATAGTGTGCTGAAGTGGCCCACCCCTACCACCAGGAAAGATCTCCAACGGTTCTTGGGCTTTGCAAACTTCTATAGGAAGTTCATCAAGGGTTTCAGCTCGGTGGCTGCTTCCCTTCATGCGCTAACCTCTTCTAAAACTACCTTCCAGTGGTCTGCATCGGCTGACGCCGCCTTCCAGAGGATAATCTTGTCTGATTATCCTCTGCCTCTCGCCTCATGCCTTTTGTCCTGTTCCAGGAAAACCCTAATCCACGAGTGAGCGGTCAAGCGGACGTGTCGAGCAACTTCCATCCACACTCACCTCCTGCAGTGGAACGCTGTTGGATTTCACGGCTCCTCTCACGCCACGGTCAGGTTCCTCAAGCGGTGCCTCCTGTCCTCGTCTGGTCTCGGATCCACGGACTCCCTCCAGCCACTTCGCCTCCCTGCCGTACCAAGACTACATCACCAGCTGAATCAATAAACCCACTTCTTACCATAACTCACCTCCTGTCATCCTTCCGGGTTCCAGCATCTGGGTCTGCCTAGCCTAGCCAGTCATGACAGAACGAACTCGCCAAAGCCCCGACCCAGCTGACCCGGGGGGCCTTCGTCTTGCCGTAACCCAACAGGGCATCATGCTCGGACGTCAGGCAGATGCTCTCGCCCAAATGGCCTCGGCACAACAGGAATTATTCCGCCGACTTGACGGTATGTCTCAAACCCTCGTTGATCTAACCGGACAATTTGCTAACCCTGCTACAGGATCATCCAGGGCTACCTCCGACAACATCTCCGCTCCCACTTCCACTTCCGGATCGTTCCAGTCAGCGGAAAACTTCCGGCTGCAGCCGGAGCCCTTTTTTGGTGACGTAGAGGCCTGCAGCGGCTTCCTTTTACAGTGCCAGCTCATTTTTCGTCAAGCCCCCAGGTACTACCAGTCTGATCATAGTAAAATCACACTCATCGTCAATTCCTTACGCGACAAAGCTCTCCAGTGGGCTCAAGCCTTTATTTCTGCAAATCCTATTACTCATCTCCAATATGAACATTTCATTAATGAATTTCGGCTCATTTTCGATCAGCCACGCCGACAAGAAGCTACCAGGCGCCTCATAAATTTAAAACAGCGGGGTCGGTCAGTTAGCGACCATTTGATCGATTTCCGCATTTTGGCAGTAGAAGCTGGGTGGCCAGATATTGCTTTGAAGGGCATTTTCTATCAGTCTCTGAATGAATCCATTAAGGATCATTTATGCACACAGCCGGAGGCTAACACATTTGAAGACCTAGTCACAGCCGCTCTTAGATCAGACATCCGTCTACGTGAAAGACATCATGACCGCCAAGCAAACCATCGTAAAATCATAAATAATCACCCGGTTTCTATCACTCCCGCTCAGACACAGGCCACAATTGATCAGGTTCCCTGCCCCAACACTCTGGAAGAACCCATGCAGGCGGGGCACTCTAAATTATCCGCAGAGGAACGACAGAAGCGTCGCATGGAGGGTTCATGTTTTTACTGCGGCGCCCAGGGTCATTTAGTTTCTCAGTGTAAATGACGTTTAAACTCCCAGACCCCTCGTTGAGTGACAGGCCATGGGGGAAGTATGTTTCAGCCCAGACTCCGGCTACTTTTCTTTATTTACCTGTCAAAATCTGCACTAAGACCAACATTCACAGTACCAAGGCTGTCATAGATGCTGGAGCTGAACAGAGCCTCACTGATTCTGATCTCATCACTAGTCTTCGTCTTCCCACTGAACCTCTCGAAAACCCCGTTGAAGCGTCTGGTTTAGGGGGGCAACCCCTTTCACGCATAACCCATCGTACTAAATCTGTTCAAATTCTCATCTCTGGAAATCATTGTGAAAACATTCAGTTCTTCATCACTCGTTCTAAGCACACCCCCATCATCCTGGGTTACTCCTGGCTAAAACTCCACAATCCTCAATTTAACTGGTGTCTGGGTCATATTACTAATTGGAGTTCCTACTGCCTGGCCAACTGTCTTGCCTCTGCCATTCCCTCCACTTCCCATCCATCTCCTGAACCCTCATCTGACTCAAATCTGGACAAAATCCCTGCCTGTTACCATGACCTTCACAAAGTCTTCAGCAAAACCAAGGCCTGTGCTCTGCCACCTCACCGTCCGTACGACTGTGAAATCAACTTACAACCGGGTTCCACCCTACCCAAGGGTAGGTTGTTCAATTTCTCCAGGCCTGAAAGACTCGCTATGAAAAGCTACGTTCAGGAGGCGCTTTCTCTGGGACACATACGACCCTCTTCATCACCTGTCGGCGCAGAATTTTTTTTCGTAGAAAAGAAAGACAAAACTCTGCGCCCCTGCATCGACTACAGAGAACTCAACCAAATCACGATCAAAGATAAGTACGCTCTACCCCTAATTTCCACTGTTTTTGACTCCGTGCAGGAGGCCCGCATCTTCACGAAGTTGGACCTCCGAAACGCTTATCACCTTATCAGGATGAAGGAGGGGGACGAATGGAAGACGGCGTTTCATACTCCTCTTGGACATTACGAGTGCCTTTTGGGCCGACCAACGCCCCCGCCGTCTTCCAGAGACTAGTAAATGATGTCCTTCGGGACTTTTTGAACCGTTTTGTTTTCGTCTATCTGTACGATATTTTGATTTACTCCGAGAACCTTACCCAACATGAACAGCACGTCCGCCAAGTACTCACTCGTCTTCTGGAAAATCAACTTTTCGTCAAATTGGAAAAATGCGAATTTCACGTTGACCATGTTCAGTTCTTGGGATACATAATCGAGCCAGGCCTCATTAGACCCGATTCTGCAAAAATTGAGGCTGTTGCCAATTGGGAGCCTCCCACCAGCCGAAAGAAGCTCCAGCAGTTCCTCGGCTTTGCAAATTTCTACCGGCGGTTCATCAGGAACTACAGCAGTATCGCCGCACCACTAACACGACTCACGTCCACATCCCGGAATTTCTCTTGGACCCAGGAGGCTCAAGAAGCTTTTGACCGGCTTAAGGGTCTGTTCGTCTCTGCTCCCATTTTGATTCAACCAGACCCATCCCGTCAGTTTGTGGTGGAAGTGGATGCCTCGGATTCGGGAGTCGGAGCCGTACTTTCCCAGAAAGAACACCAATCTGGTAAGCTCAAGCCATGCGCCTTTTTCTCTAAAAAGCTGTCTCCCGCAGAGCAAAACTACGACGTGGGCAACCGGGAGCTGCTGGCCATCAAGCTGGCCCTTGAAGAGTGGAGGCACTGGCTGGAGGGAGCGGAACACCCTTTCGTGGTTTGGACGGACCATAAAAACTTGGCATACTTGAGGACGGCAAAAACACTGAACTCCAGGCAGGCAAGGTGGTGTTTGTTTTTTGACCGTTTCCGATTCACAATAACTTATAGACCTGGCAGCCGAAATGTCAAACCCGATGCCCTGTCCCGCAAGTTCAGTTCCTCGGATCCTACCACTGCCAACATCATTCCCCCCACCTGCATCGTGGGAGCCCTTACCTGGGATATCGAGAACCGTGTCATCCAGGCCCAAGGTGAGGAACCCGGTCACGCCCCTTGCCCTAACGGAACCCTGTTTGTCCCCAACTTTCTCAGGTCTGAAGTACTATTATGGGGACATGTATCTAAGATATCATGTCATGGAGGGGTCCAACGTACGCTGAACTTAATCAAACGCCGATTCTTTTGGCCGTCCATGGAGAAGGTTGTTTGGGAATTTGTGGCCGCCTGTTCCACCTGCGCCCGTTCCAAATTGGCAAACTCTCCACCCGCTGGGCTCCTTCACCCACTACCCACTCCCAGCCATCCCTGGTCGCATATAGCCTTGGACTTCATCACCGGACTACCTCCTTCTCAGGGTAACACTGTTATACTCACCATCATAGATCGTTTCACCAAAATGGCTCACTTTATCCCGCTAGCCCAGTTGCCCTCAGCCACCGAGACGGCCCAAGTCCTCGTCAATCAGGTATTCAGGCATCATGGCATTCCCTCGGACATTGTATCTGACCGTGGCCTTCAATTCATCTCCCAAGTATGGAAGGCGTTCTGCTCCGCCTTGGGGGCCACGGTCAGCCTCTCCTCTGGATATCACCCCCAGTCCAATGGTCAAGCAGAGAGGGCCAACCAGGAACTGGAGGCAGCCCTACGCTGCCTGGCGGCACAGAACGATAAGGACTGGTCCCAGTATCTCGTTTGGATAGAGTATGCCCACAATACTCACATATCCTCTGCCACTGGGGTGTCACCTTTCGAAGCCGCCCTCGGGTACTTACCACCTCTGTTTCCGTCCCAGGAACTAGATTTGGCGGTGCCGTCGGTCCAGGAACATCTCCAGCATTGCCAACGCGTCTGGCACTAGACCACAGAAGCTCTCCTCCGCAAGGAGAGCTACTGTCGCATCGCCAATCGCCACCGGGTGGTGGGTCCCGTGTACCAGCCTGGGCAGAAGGTTTGGCTCTCCGCCCGCAATATTACCATTCATGCTCACTCCCTCAAGTTGGCTCCCCGGTTCATCGGACCTTATACCATTGAGAAAAATCATCAATCTTACCTGTGTCCGTCTACGCCTCCCTCGAGCTCTCAAGGTACACCCCTCCTTTCATATCTCGCAGATCAAACCCGTTCAGGACAGTCCTCTGTGCCCGCCGTCCGCTTCCCCACCACCCGCCCGGGTCATCGACGGCGCCCCCGCCTATACTGTGAGCCGGATACTGGACATCCGTCGTCGGGGTCGCGGGCACCAGTTCCTGGTTGATTGGGAGGGTTATGGTCTTGAGGAGCGGTCTTGGATCTCGCGCTCTCTCATCCTGGACCCGTCTGTCATCGAGGGATTTCTTCCAGGCACATCCTGATCGCCGTCCTGGACCGCCTGGAGGCGGTCGTTGAGGGGGGTGTACTGTCACGGTGCCTCTGTCGGGTTCCTCCCCCCCCTCCCCTCTCTGCTTGGCCTAATTCTCCGCAGCTGCCGCCACTCATCTCATCAGACTGCCAGACCTTCATAAGGAGCTCCAGGACCAGCATTCAACGCGAGTTCGTTGCCCCTAATGGTGCATGATCAAGCCTCCTGTGAATATTGTCTAATTATCCTCTGCCTCTCGCCTCATGCCCTTTGTCCTGTTCCAGGAAAACCCTAATCCACGAGTGAGCAGTCAAGCGGACGTGTCGAGCAACTTCCATCCACACTCACCTCCTGCAGTGGAACGCTGTTGGATTTCACGGCTCCTCTCACGCCACGGTCAGGTTCCTCAAGCGGTGCCTCCTGTCCTCGTCTGGTCTCGGATCCACGGACTCCCTCCAGCCACGTCGCCTCCCTGCCGTACCAAGACTACATCACCAGCTGAATCAACAAACCCACTTCTTACCATAACTCACCTCCTGTCATCCTTCCGGGTTCCAGCATCTGGGTCTGCCTAGCCTAGCCAGTCATGACAAGTTACAGATTAAGTCGGAGTCTATCTTAAAGTCACTATCCATTTTAATACCCAAGTTTAAAAAGACTGTTTAACATGTCGACCCAAGGGACCTATATCCATCTTGGAGGGGTCAGAGGAGCCATTTGGACCAAACATCATCAGTTCTGTCTTTTGGTTATTAAAACTCCAAAAGCTAAGGGTCATCAAGTCTTTTGTCATGTAGACAGGACAGGAGTGGTGTTATAGAGGAACCTTTCTTGTTAGGTGGAACATGTAACTATCTTCAGCATAACAATGAAAGAATACCCCATGTTTTCTCATGATGTAGCCCAGAGATAGGAGATATATGGAAAAAAGAGGTCCTCGAATTGAGCCTTCAGGAACCTCACAAGACAGAGGTGCTGTGGCAGAAGTGAATCCAGATAAGCTCACATTCACGGTTCTGTCTGCAAGATATGATCTTAGCCAGTCTGGAGCAGTACCACAGATCCTAACCACACCTGGACAATAAAATGATCTACGCCGTAGGATTTTACTAAAAAACCCCAACAAAGCAGTAGAGAGATCATCTCTACAGTCTCTACAGTGTTCTTGCACCCCACCCCCAGGGTTGGCATATCCAGAATGTGACAAGATATCCTTCCTTCCATATGTCTAAGCCTTTTCAGTTTCTGCCCTTACGACTACATACAATATGCATATGCCCGCTAGATTAACTGAGAAACTGAAAACTTTATCTTTGACTTAGTTCTCTGCTCCATAGCACACTACAACAAAGTCCACATCAATGGTTACCACACGCACAGATCCCAAGTTTCATCTTCCATCACTGTGAGTGGAACTGTCAATTAACTCCCACCCCTCCCCTGATTACTCCTAAAAAGAAGTCTAAAGGGAACCTACTTGGCCTCTGGATCATACTCAGACCAGATCCTCTTGAACTCGTCTAGATGATGAGGCCCCAGGATGGACCAATCACGTGTCAGATAGTCAAAGTTGTCCATGATGACAGCGACAAACAAGTTGATGATCTGCAAAAGCAATCGTGTATAATTTTTTTTTATCAAATTATGCTTAATCTTTAAAATTTAAAATTAAACATATGCTATTAAAAGGTGTTTTTCTGACCAGAAAGGCACACAGCATGAAGAAGCTGATGAAGTAAACAATGGCAAAGTTGCTGCCACAGCTGAACTCCTCTCCTGGTTCATAGTCGGACTCTGGGTCACAGCGTTTACCTGGAAGACTAGCGAGCATGATCTCCTGCCACGCCTCCCCTGTGGCACACCTGTGCATGAACACGAGGCGTCAAGAACCAGAAGACAACAAAATGCAGCCAGTTTCTGAACCAGCCCTAACCTGAAAAGCAGAAGGACAGCCTGAGGAAAGGTCTGAAAGTTGTTGTTCCTGTTGATCTGAGTGTAATCCTGCATGGCAATTTTCCCAAACGTCTGATGTAAAGATAGAAGAAGAGACAAATGCATGAACAGATAGCTGGACAGAGAGAGACAAACAAGGTTTTTCTCCTCTAAGCAGCAAACTAATGTTTAAAAATACAAAAACTGTATGGACTGAACTGTGAGCAGGGTGATTACGGTCAGTTTACCGATCATTATTTTAAAGCAAATAAAGTTATCCCTCAAGGATTTAAAAACAGAGGTGACTCCTCCACCTGCACTTAAAGATTCTCTCTGGACAAAGCTTGACTTCATCCACTCAGAGTTCAGGTTTAGTTCTGACTATAAAACGTCCTTCCTGGATCATCTGCAGCAAAAACCTTTTCCTATGTTTTTTTAATGTCACAGCTCCAAACCTATCCAGAGATGTCTGGCTCCAACACTCATTTAAAAAAAAATGAAGATGCAGCGGGCGTCCAGACTGGTGCACTCTGGGTAATCCCCTTGAGACCTGGAATGTCCATAGCTCATCACCTGCATGCCAATCACGGCGTAGATGAAGAAGATCATGGCAATGAGCAAAGCCACATATGGAAGTGCCTGCAGAGGGGAGAGGGAAGGAGTAAGTCTAGTTCAAAGTAACCAGCTTCAGCCTTTGTGATTAAAAAGTATATAAGAAGTAGTTCCGTTTCTGATTTTCTCAAATTCCTCTTCTATTTAAAATCCACAAAGGAATTTAGTAAATGTTTTTTACTGGACTGCTGCTTTGCTTTGGGGGGGATTGAACTCATCTAGAATAAAGGCCCAGGTTCTCATAACAGGGCTCCAGACTGCGACTAAATGGTCGCATTTTGCAACCAAAAGTTGAGAGTGTGCGACTGAATTTTACATCCAGGCGCTCATGTGCGACCAGTAAATTTGCCTCCCCCACCCTTCGTATTTTTTATACATTAAACATGGAAGGGGCATGTCAATGATCAATGAAATAATCAATGAGACGCGAGCGCACACACACGCAGGCAGACACACACTCGCGCACATACTCATGGAACGCGAGCACACACTCTTGTGATGCCCGTCTGTGAGGCGGTCACTGCGTGTGAGAAGAATAGGGAAAGTCACTGTAAGTGGCTAAATGCGTGGAGTGGGCGGGGCCTAGAGATAATCGAGTGCGCGTAAACATCTGTGGGAAGGAAATGGAGACAAATATCATCACAACCTGATATGTGCGTCTGAGCTGAGTTAGCGAACTATTGATTCATTCTTCCGACCTGCGGCTAGTGTACCAGTGCCAGAGTGTACAGCAGGGGTCTCAAACTCGTGAAGCAAACCACAGCTCTCATGCACGGCTGTCACTGCAGCACACCGCTCCAGTGAAGTGACAGCTGAGGAGCATAAATGTCCCACACGTTCATGCGTGACAGCTAACGGGGCTCTAACATTAAATACGTGTGAGCAACAACACGATTTAGTCTTAGACACATTTAAAACACGTGGGGAAAATGCAACGATAGACATGTTTAAGATGAACCGGCACCCTGGGACCGGGGGGGGGGGGGGTGAAGGCGAAGCTGCAGCAAGACTTAAGGAGAACAGGAAATTGTTGTCCTTGACATTCAATTTACTTTTAATATGCCTCTTCCCCTTAATATGATCTGTGATTTGTGATATTATATCTTTTATAATTACTTTCATGTTTTGTAATGTATGTAGCCTATTTTTAATCAGTTTGCATATTAAATTATTTTAATTGATCACTGAACTACAAAAACCCATCAGGACACATGTCCCATAATGCATTGTTTCGTAGTCAAATGGCAGCTTTCAGTCAGTGCAGTACTAAATTTCCAGCTGCGTTCGCTCTGGTTGGTGGTCTTGCTCCCACCCCTTTCTCGTGATATTTTTGTTTTGATTGACAGGTGATGTTGGAGCAAAAACAAAAATATACATCTCACACCAGGTGATCTGCGCAGCGTTGCGTCCATCTGGGTGATCTCAAACACGCTTACTGTGCATCTTGGCTGCACATATTTGGTGTCACCAAGGTGAATTTCCATCCCCTAATGTTTACATACATTTAAGTATTGTTTGTAACTGTGAAATGACCGAAAGGTTACTACGGTAATCACTTGTTACTAAAAACTTGTTTTTTATTCTAAATGTATGGTATTTTGTTTACTATTTGTACTTTCATGACAGCGATGGTGCTGTCAGTTTACCGTCTTCTGTCAGTTTACCTTCTTGTTGCATCTTCAAAAGTGCCGAATAAAATGTGACACTGAATTAGAAACAGCACATTGTAATTTCTGCATCTATTATTAAAGTATTTATTAGTAATACAGTGGAAAATAGTAGATTTGGTTAGCATGTTGATTTACGGTATGCGCCCCTAAATTTTCTGGTTGTGCCCCTAAACTTTCAGTTGGGGGCCACAGTGCTCCTAGTGAAAAAAGTTAGTCTGGAGCCCTGCATAATCCTTTAAAATCCAAAAACACTGGAAAAGAAACTGTAGTCCCAAATAAGTAAAAGAAGAACATCTTAATGCTCACTGACAAAGACAGCAGCAGCTTTTTTCTAAAGCTGTGGCTCTAGGGACCCCCGGTGGCTCTAGGGGTCAAATGTTAGCATCTGTTGGTTTTATTAACCATCAGGACAACGACTTCAGCTGCTTTTTCTAGACAAACACGAACCAGAACAAGGGCAAGCAAATGATGCGTCTGACCTGCAACGATTTGATGAAAGTCCACAAAAGAGTGCGTATCCCCTCCCCTTTACTCAGCAGCTTGACCAATCGCATCACTCGAAACAGCCGGAAGAATGTGATGGACACCCGGGAACTGTCCTCCCCACTCTGGAAAGAAATTCTGAGTTAATGTTCATTTTTGCCAACTGTTATGTTTTAGGTTTTTATGAGGATGCTGAATGATCCCTGTTCAAGGTTAGGGTTAGGGTTAAATAAAACCCGAATGTGTGTTTTTCTTACACATGTTCAGTCTGAAAAATGCTCCACCAGGGAAAAGAATAAACAGACTGTTTCTTCAGATCATGGAACATAAATCCTGCAGCTTTGGAGAGGAAGCTCAAACACACTAGCAGGAATTTTAAGGAGAGTTTGTGAATGTCAACAAGTTGAAACTATAGTCACATTTCCCAAAATCCCTCAGCGCTAAATGCATATTTTTCAGCAAATTCGCCAGGTTCTAATTGGGAGGTGGCAGTCGCATTTTTACATGCCGTGTGCTGCCTACAGATGTTGTAAGAAAAAGTAGAACATTTTACAGGAATGACTTTTTTGACATCAGTCAGCTGCCTGGGCCCATTTGGAGGTCACACAGCTGCAGTCCAGTGTCAGGCGGTTGGCAGGAAGGTAGCAATGCCATAACTGCTTCATGGGAGGGAGGGTGTCGAAATGGTCTGATACTCGGTTGATTTCAGACTGCCACCCTCCAGCCACCCCCCAGCCCACCACCAGCCCTCCAATTGTTAGAAATCGTACGTAGCAGTGCGGGCACTTGAGGGGGGCTGTTGACATTTGCTGAGGTCCCAGCAATGGCCGGACAACAATCTGGTGATCCCGGCCACTTTGAGTCCAAATGAGGAGCAGGCATTGATGCAGCACAAAACTTATTGTAGTTTTTTTTTTTCATTAGGTGATCTTAAAATAGTTAAATAAATGTATTTTTAAATACTTGTGACATGACCCTAAATTAAGACACTAAATCCGTTTATCAATCCTCAAAAATAAACAAAAGTCGGATGACTGAGTAAAATTAAATCTATTGCAAGAACTGTTTATTGTTAGAATAAGTTTAAAGCACATGTTCTTCTCTTCTGCTGCACAGCAGTATCCATAGTTTCTGTTCAGAAGCAAAGTTCATAAATGACAGAATAGCATAATAGGACGAAGTAAATGTTACTGCTTTAGGGGGATCTTTTTTAACACTGAATTGTATTTTGAAAGGAACTTGAATGTGCTGCTATCAGATTAAAGTAAATCAAAATTGTCACATAGTCTATTTAAACATATAAAACTGTTATAGCTTAAAAACTGTAAAAATGTAAAAGCTTCATGTTATAAATAAATGGTCTAATGGCTGCAGAAAAGTGTGTTTTTATAAAAAGGAAAATGAACTTTTGCAGCTCTCGCTTAATTTTGTCAGTAAGAAACTGGACCAAATTGTTCTTTTAGAGGTTGCAGGTTTAGCTGTTGAATTAATAACATAATTCAAAGTACACATACACTCTACTTATATATACAGACTGTATATGCTGGCAGTGTAGTATTTTATGAATCCACATCTTTAACATCTTATCTACACACGTCAAATAAACCAATAATTTATATTTCCAAAATAATTTGAGCTCAATTATTGGCAGAAAATCTGAATTTCAATTATTCTGATCCGGATCTCTGCCCGTCAATCTTCCCTGTGATTATTTCTAGGATTACCTGAATTGACCTCAGGACAGAAGCTTTTCAAAAGTTAATAAATATAAAATAACCAAAAGAGCCAGTCTTCCGAACGACTCTTACAAATTAACTGTTCCAAAAGAATCCGTTCCCTAATAAGAGCCATAAATCCCATCACTAAAAGCTTCACTCACACTAAACTCTGTGACCACAATGTCGACCACGCTGCCCACCACAATCAGAGCATCAAAAGAGTTCCAGGGGTCCGCAAAGTAGTGCTGTAACCAGTTTCAGAGAAAATGATTAGTCAGCATGTTTGCAAACATTGCTTAATGGGAACACATGAATGGGTGAATAATTCCACAGGTCCATCCTGACCCGGGGTCTCAGAGCAAGCAGCTTCAGCAGCATCTCCGCGGTGAAAAGTCCGGTGAAAACCATGTTGAGGATGTCCATGATGTAGCTGAAGGTTTTGGACTGTTCATAGTGCTGCAGAGAAGGAAAGCTGTTGAGTTCTTGGTCCAGGTTAGCGTTGAGGTTGGATAGCACAAATTTAGTTGCAGCTGAATGGAACTAACCTGCACAGCCAGAGTGACGGTGTTGAGAAGGATCAGGACGAACATCACATACTCGAAACCTGTCGAGTTGATGATGGACCAGAACTTGTACTGAACCGGGTTCTTTGGTATGTAGAGTTTCAGAGGCTGAGCCTTCAAGGCGTACTCTACACACTGTCGCTGGGGGGGGGGGGGGGGGGGTAAAGATTGTCAAACACGGCTTTCAGATATGTACTAGGATGATAAACCCATAAAAGAATTGATCTGTCATAAACCCTCATGTGCTTGTACTAACGTACTCCAATAAAATAACTGCACACTTTGGGTGCCCTGAGATGCCACCAGAGCAAATTAACCATTTGCTAATTGGGTGCATATATTGGCTATATTTTCAGACACAGAAAAGTTGAACTGTGATCTTTTTAAAACTCAATCTGAAAGTGGGCGGCTTACTTCACAGCAGAGGTTACCTGGTTCTTGTCCAGTTCACAGTTCTTGTACTCCTGCTCTCCTTGCTCCCGGAAGGTGATGATGACAAAACCCACGAAAATGTTCATCATGAAGAAAGCGATGATGATAATGTATACAATGAAGAAGATGGAGATCTCCACTCTGTAGTTGTAGATGGGACCAGAGTTCTCGCCATTGGCATCAATGGCTTTGTACAGCAGCCTGAAGCCCAAAGGGTTAAAGATATTAAGCTGCAGCAAGAAGTAACTACTAATCTGGGTGGAGTTTGAACACTCACGCAGGCCATCCCTCAAAGGTAGATACGGTGAAGAGCGCCATCATCCCCATCAAAACGTTATCAAAGTTAAAGTCGCTGTTGAGCCAGATCCTCTGTCGGACCATGGGGTGCGTCACATCTCCATCTTTGTACACCACAAACGTCCCCCTGAACACACATCAGCCCCCCACATCTTTTCACCAACAGATTTACTTCATGTCTTAGATCCACAGCAACCACCTAACCACTTTATTGTTTGAGGATCGAGGCTGGAAATGTTTGGAGAGGCGCTCATGTTATAGCACTCATATGCAAAGTCTTCCTAATGCTACATCTGCTCCACCTGCAACAAAAGAACCAAACACGTTCCCTAGCCCCTGTAGGTGAGTACTGCAAACAAAAAAAATGCAAAATGAAAGAAATCCTGGAGAACTGCGACTAAGATGAAGCTGTAGCTCTTTCTCAGAGTTAGGCTTAGCTTGCGTACTTACTTGCATTGTTCAGGCGTGCTTTTGGCCTCGTCTGTGCAGCGGTAAAATTTACCCTGTAACACAGAGATCACACGTTGACTTATGTACCTCTGAAAAACACTTCAAACTAAAAGATCATTTGGGAGATCCTAATGAGATTTGTTTGCACTTTCATCTAGATGTTTATCGGCAACCTGCTCTTTCATCCTTGTGCTGCGGCTCTCTGTGTTTGTGTAAAATAACTATCATGTTCTAAGATTGTCTTGATGGCTTTGACACCGTCAGGTAGTGCATGCAGGCAGGAGAAAGAAAGCAGCGTGAACGCGCAGAGGGGGCGTGTCTGCAGCTGTGAACGACAACCATCTCTGTTATGGGACGGAAAGTTCTTTTGGAAAGAAAGTCAGTGGCGATCTCATAGGGGGCACGTGAGCGTCCAAATCAATAAAAAAACAGTTTTTCCCCAGAATAAAACCACCCATTTGCGTGTAAAATTTATAAAATTTGTGTTAGGGAACTCCTTCTATCCTGTCAACTTGCTGCTATCGTGCGCTGTCTGTGTAGAACAGTGTTTTTTAACCAGTGTGCCGTGGGAAATGACCCATTCACTGATGTGTTCATCCAAACGGGTCCTGATAAAACACTGAGCAGTTAGGAGAATTAAAGATCTTAAAAAACTTTTTTCTTTGTGTTTATTTGATTCTATTAAAGACACTTTGATAAGAATGATGGTACCACGATTTAGCCGCAGCTTCAAATCTGTTTTTGGAAAAGTCCCGCCCATTTAACTGTCTCCACCAATCATTCTTGGAGCTTTAATCGTACGTCATCAGTCTGACCAATCAGAAGTGGTTAAAGTCTTCACTTCCTTGTTCTAATTTAGTCCATAAGTTGCCCAGTTCCAACAAAAATACCAGCTAAAGCTCATCTTTAGTGGTGTAGCTTTAGCAGTTTTACCACTACATTTCCCATGATGCATCGGGTTAAAGTGACAGCATCTCAGCGTATAATGAGTCTTCCCTATAAAACAGCTTGAAACCACAACGAACACTCATCAAACCGTTTTCAAATCTTCTTGATGAAATCAGAGGTTCAACAGTTTAGTTCTCCTTCCAGGTTTGTGCTTCTTAACAGCCAAACATCCCAGAGTTTGGTCCAAGTCATCTTTCTACCTGAAACACTTTTCTAATGACGTCTCGATTATTTTAGATGTTAAACTTAAGAAGAAGTAATTACAACATTGAAGAAACAGGATGAAGGTGAAGTGGCCAACAGACACAATTAAACTTAATTGAAACAATTTAATCATCTAAAAAAAAAAAAAAAATTTTTGTTTAAGTTTTAAAGGGACTCTACATCAATACAGACTAGGAGTTTCTTCTTTTTTAATTTTTGGATGCTGCTGTGCCGCTGGATTTTGTCAAGGGGGTTGCATGCGGGGGAAAACCACTACTTCCACCAAAACAGGTAGACAGGGATGGGAGGGGCTTAGACTCACCACTTGTGATTCCAGACCCGCAACAAACTAACAGCTGCTTCCTAATAAAAAATAGTTGTTATCCATAAAATTAATATGCTCTATTGGGTTTACTGGATTTAAAGAAAACAGAATAGAAACAAGTGAACAAAAGGTAAAGGAAGCATCGTGCTCATCAATAATTAAAATAAATAATTAAATAAATATCCTTAAAGCAATTAGAATCAATACAAGTTTTGCCAAATTCAATTCAATTCAATTTTATTTGTATTAGGGTTGGGCGATGTCCTCTAAATTGGCCGTTGACGATGTTTGCTGTCAACCATCGGGATGGACGATTAAATCGTCGTGGGGGGGCTATTTTAAAATTTTTCGTTCTTATATAATTGCTATTCGTTATTTTACGTTATTACTTTATTTATTTTATTACCCAACTAATGACTCATCCGCGATGATCCAGTATAAACTGAGGGAAGTGACTAACAAAAAAAGTAACAAACAAAATAGAATAGAAGTAGTCTGCTCCAGCACTTAATCAGTCAAGTGGACCGGCGGAGCGCGGACTTACAGCTTTGTGTTTGAGGGGAAAGGGGGGGGTGCTTTGTTACATGAGCAGTATTTGTGGGAGATTTAAGACTGCGATCCGTCCCGCAACTCTAGGGATACGAGCTACCAAACTCAGAACCGGGTCTAAAAGTGTGTGTCTGAGCACAGCTCGGATCGTCAGCAGACACACAGCGGTTTGAGCTTCAAAGCAGAAATGTCGCTCAGTCCTTAGAAAACATTCAAACAATCACGTGGATTTGTGTTTCCAGTCGTTTCCCGACTAAATAAAGGCTGATGTTATTCACAGGATGCAGCGCCACCCAAAGCTAATGTTGTTAGCCCGTGTTAGCATACTGCTAATCCTGGCTTCGTTCAGAAAAAGCACTGACCACACGGATTAAAATTCAAATGATGAGCGAACAGGTGTTTCATAATAACCGTAACATTATTAAAAGCACGTTTAGAAGATCGTCTCGTATATTACTGAGCTAACATGTCAATGTATATAGCCGCTCGGCGCTGTTTAACATTGTTTTGTATTGAATTGTTACATTCAATAAAGTTTGAAAAATGTGCACATGTGCGAATGATTTATTCCCACCGAAAGTGTGACCTTAGTGAACGTTTGTTATACTCTGAAAACATTTTTCTGGGCCCATGTACACGGTTGAATTCTAATCCGACCATTGATCCCATCAAGATATTTTGCACATGTAACCGCGGCTTATGGCGTCGACTCGAAACGTGGCGGGGGCGTGGCATCACGATGGTGTCTGCCCATCGGATGTCAGTCGCCCATGGTATCGTCCATCGGCACAACCCTAATTTGTATACCAAATTCACAACAACAGATGGTTGTCAGCTATCAACTATTGCTAAATATCCGCGACACAATTTTTTCTAACACTCCTAGTGTTGTGGCTCCCTGTGCTTTCTTTTCTGTGGGAAACTGATCATATTTGCTCTTTGGGTGGTAAAGGTTGCTGACCCCTGGTCTGGATGGGGGTATTTTACATCTTTTCTTGGATTGAAAGCTATAACTGAGGATTGGGTCAACCAATACAACTGCAGTATTGTGGACTCTGTTCTGGATTGTTGTAGTTTAGAAAAAGTTGATTCTGAACACAAAAAAGTACACCACAGCTGTGTGGACTTCCAGGACATTGGTGTCCAATGGAGGATAACTATTTGCAGCGACTGTGTATAACCCCTTCTGTGATTTACTCTAAACCTTATCTATTTTTATATTGGTTATATTTGTAAATATTTTGTTGGACTTGACGTGAAAGAAGAGAAGGAAGGAAGAAAGAGGGATGTAAGAGAAGGGGGGAAGGCACAAAAGAAAGAAGGAAAAAATTGGTCTGAAGGAAATAGAAGAATGATTATAGAAGGTGGGGGGATAAAATCATCAAGCAATAAGTTGCTGGAAGTTTATAATCATTACCATCAAGTATAAGTGTTAGTCTAAAAGGGAGCTGGGCGTGTCCACACACATTCAAATGATACAAACATGGCTCCAAAAACCTTCACATACAAACATGACAACATGAACCCAATACAACTACAGTTTACACACACATATTAATGCATAGAAACCAACACATTTAAAGCATTTTATTCAGTCACATATACTATTTGTGTGGAGGTGAGCTGACACCTGTGCTTGAGGGAGTGTTTGAGGGAGAGTCCCCCCTCATCCCCACACCGAGCTCCCCCACAAGACCCATTCAGTATAGCAAATAAAGTACATCCACCCGCTGGGCAATCACGTCTGCCATCCAGACCAGCGCCAGCAGGACTGCCACAGGGGCCCCCTACGCCAGAGAGCTGAGAGGCACAGGAGCACAGAGAGTGCAAGCTCCAGCCAAACCAGAAAAACAGCCCCCTGCCATTTATCTGAATCCAAAGCACGCAGTCACCTTGAAGAGTTGCAATCCACTGCAGGACATAGCACAGGGCCCAGCCCCCGGAGAGCACCTGGGGTTGCTCTCCGGGGGCTGAGGTACAATCATTGACTGTATGAGAGACCACTCCCTCCTGGCGTTCCAAACAGGAAGTACCTGCTGGCTCCAAGAATCTAAAATCCCATAGACTTTTATAGAGAAATAAACAGCTGTTAGACAGTCATTCTATTGTGCAGAGTAACCATTCTTGGTCTGATACCTTTTTTTAACATCTTGGTAAATGGTAGATGGCGTATACTTATATAGCGCTTTCTACCTTCTTTCGAAGGCCCAAAGCACTTTACAGTCACAGTCCCATTCACCCATGCACACACACATTCACACACTAAATTGCTAGTTCTCGTTTTTTACATAATTTATTTTTTTTATTGCAAGTTATTTCAGTTATTAAGTGACCAATCAGATGCCTTAGCATTAGCATGTGGTGCCTGCTGTTCCCCACTTGAACGTTTGATTTACAGATTCTACCGAGCTGCTTCCAGTGTAAAAGCAGTGGACTTCAAACAACAGAGAGAGTCAAGGATTTCTTATGCTGCGTTCACACCAAATGCAATTCACACGTCAAACTTGTGCCGGTGTGGGTACCGGATGTTCTCGGGTTGCCGGATGTTCTCGGGTTGCCGGATGTTCTCGGGGTCCTTTGAGGTCCTTCGACCAATGATGACGTCACACTATTTGATTGGTTGTAAGTTGCCACGACCAATGAGTTAACGTCGCTAAGTTTTTTTAAAAACTTTATTGACAATGACATTAACCTTAACAACAAACAATAATAATGGCAAACATAACATATTAACATAGAAAATAAAGAATAGAGGGGAAAAAAAGAAACAATGAACATAACACACAAATAAATAAAAACATAAGTAAAATAAAATAAAGGAACATAGAAAAAATCTAAATAGTCTAGTAGTAGTTAGGGGTACTCGTGAATAGGGATGGGTATCGAGCCCCGGTATTGAATGAGCCCCGGGGCCACATTCTTCAAGACCGCAGTATCGTTAAGAACTGCCCTGAACGGTTCTGCTATCGGTACTGGAGAAGTCGCTTTTTTTGTGTCCCACAAAATATAAACCTTATCTGCCATATTTAACTCATCAATTCAGTCAATTTTTCCTTTAATTAATTATGATGTTAATTTAGCTGTTTTCGTTGAACAAGACAGGTCTGTCTGGCTATTTGTGTGCACGGGGGGGGGGCCTGTTCAGACAGTACGTGCCGCGCACACACACAAGGCAAGGCAGCGCGCACATAGACAGTGGTGATCTCCTAGGGGAGACGTGAGCGACCCCCGAAAAAAATCCTTTTATCCCCCCTATGTACGCTGTACGCGAAGCAAACAACGAACAGGTACAAAGGCGGGCCTTGGACTCACCGCTTATGGTTTCCGGACCCCCAACAAACTAACAGCTGCTACTTAAAACTTAATTAATAACTAATTACATTCTTCATCCATAAAATTAATATAATTTATTGGGTTTACTAGATTTAAAGAAAAATAAAGAAACAGAAAGGAGTCTGTGTCAAAGTGAATTTGTTTCCATCATCTCACTTAACGTAACTCTGGGGGTTTGACAGACAGAAAAGTCTATTCAACGTTGGAATGGACAAAAGATCAAAGGAGACATTACGCTTATAAAGAATAAAAATAATTAGTTCAAATAATTAAATAAATATCCTGTCTGGAACATTCTTATGTATAAAAGTAAAATGTTTTGTCAAAAAACAATGTTGTTACAAAATGAGGAAATAAAACACTTTATGTTCTTAATGTGTTATTTATTTATTTATTTTTCATCCTCTTAAAGCATCGATAAGAGTATCATTAAAATACCAGATCGATAAGCAGTATCGATAAGAATAGTAGTACCGTTAAAACCTTAACGATACCCATCCCTACTTGTGAAGTTTGTATTTCTGAACAAAACTAAGCAGTTTCAAGCCATTCTTCTTTTTCATATGATGAAGTGATTGAAAGTAAAAACAGAGCTCTTTATTAAATGTTATAAAAAGTGATCTTCAAAATTTTATTTTTGTGCATATAAAACTTTCCTTGCAATATCAGGATATTAAGAACTGTATTTTCTGGTCTATATGATACCACACCGAGTGTAAATGAAATGGCATTGCAATTTTGGAAGAATACCAGAAGCAGAACTCATCCCAGAAATTTTTTATTATTCCACAGTTAAAGAATTTGCACTGCAGTTGTAACTTGACCTCACCAAGATGGCGGTGCTCTCCTCCCATGAGGAACCACGTGATGTCTCCTCTAGTGATATAACTCATTGGAAGGACCCCCGAAGGACCCCGAGAACATCCGGCAACCCGAGAACATCCGGTACCCACACCGGCCGTCTTTATTTGGATGCAAGGCGAATTCGCTCCTTGACGCCTGTACAAAATTGTTTTTATAAGCCTGGCGCCCCAGACACGTGTGAGCCAAATGCTTTTAGCCTGATCGCACTGAGTCCCTGACTGAATGACAGATCGCGTCGTCGTCACCAGTTAAGATTTTTGAACTCTGGATGCACTGCACCGCCCAAATCGCGCCACAGGACCTCTGATTGCGTCTGTAAATTGACTAAACAATGCAAATGGATGCCCGTGACGTGCAAACCGCTACCTGAGGGAGTGGGTTTCTGCAATCAAAGTCATGCTCAGGGTCCATTTTGTGGACCCTCCAATCCAACCCTTTTAGCTGAGAGGTAAGAATGGATTAAACTTTCTGAGTCCTTAGCATAACCAGACCATAGGTTCAAACCCAGAATCTCACAGTGATAAGACAGACAAGGCTTTTGTTTTTCATTTCTAAGCATTTGTTCCTGCCCCCAACAGTTGAGGGGAGATTCTACCCACCGCAAAGCTTTCCATTTATCTGAATGCAAAGCACGCAGTCACCTTGAAGAGTTGCACTCCAATGCAGGCAAACATGAACTGCAGCAGCGTGGTGACGATCATGATGTTCCCAATAGTCCTGATGGCCACGAACACACATTGGACCACATGCTGCAGCACAAAAACAAAGTTCAGAGAGCTATAGAGATGAAGGACAATGTCTCCTGCACCTCCTCACCTTCAGTCCTTTGGCTCTGTTTATGGCTCTCAGAGGTCGCAGAACTCGCAGGACTCTAAGGATCTTTACCACTGAGATGGCGCTTGAGCTGGAGAACACAAACACAACACAGAGTGAGAGGCCGGTCTCAGACTCCAGCCATCCCCCTTAAACATGCTGCACATCATCTCAGTCAAAGGCTGCATTTCTAAAGATAGGGGCTCCTGGAGGTGAAACAGCTTTCATCTTATTATCAGAGAGAAGAGAAGAGAAGAGAAGAGAAGAGAAGAGAAGAGAAGAGAAGAGAAGAGAAGAGAAAGACACCTAAAAAGAATATCAGAATCCTCAAAGGTACTGTGAGGTTATGTTTCAAAACACATAAAATGCACACTAAACACACTAAAATGACGAGGTGTGCATTATCAGAAATTAATGGGCGACACAGGGGCTTGAACCGTCCAACCCCAAGTGGAGCCATGGTTCAATTCCTCCAAAGTCACCTCCTTGTGTGTCATCCCCTCCAATCACTTCTCTCTTTCTCTTCTGCTGAATCCCAGTTTTCACAATGATCAATTTTACCAAACAGATTAAACAAACTTTAAAAGCACTAGTCTTTTTTTACTCTTGCTATTGAGACAAATTGTGGAATAGGGTAAGGTCTGGAATAAGGGTTTTTTTTTCTTTGTTTTCTTTATATTTGTTTCAGATGTTAATAATATTGTGATCTAAATACAGTGGCAAAAGTTTAAGCACCCCAGGTAAAATGTTTTATTATTGTATAAAAGAAGCCAAGGAAAGATGGAAAAATCTTCATTAAGGCATCAAATTACAGTTAAGGCTTTCTTGTACTATGTCAATTAGCCCTTTTTTATTATTATTTATTACCCTTTCAAAATAACGGAAAACAAAATAATGGTATATCTTCATCCATTCATCCATTCTTTCTTCCTAAAGACTTCCAGTTCTTTGAGACTTCTGGGATGTCTGTTACACACTGCTCTTTTAAGTCTATCCATAGATTTTCAATGATGTTGAGGCCGATGATTGGGAAGGCCATGGCCAAACCTTCAGTTTCTGCCTCCTAAGGTGTGCCAATGTGGATTTGGAGGTGTGTTTAAGGTCATTATCCATTTGTAGAAGCCATCCTCTCTTCAACTTTAGCTTTTTTCACAGATGCCATCAAGTTAGTGTCCAAAATTTGCTGAAATGTTTCTACTTGTGATATATTTTCTGTCCCACTGGCTTCAATACAACCCCAGGGCATGATTGATCCACCCCCATGCTTAACAGAGGCTCTTTTAATTAAACTCTGAGCCATTTCTTCTTTAAACGTACCTTCACACATTCTGGCCAAGAATAAATCACCTGGTCTTTGCAAACGATGATTGTGACCAATCCATGACAATTTCAGGTCTCAGCTTTTTCCAAGGGGGCTGTGGATGCTATAAATTCTGCAGGGTGCCCAAACTTTTGCACACACCATTACTATGTTTTCTGTTATTTTTAAAAGGGTAAATTATGGATAAAATGCCTCATTTTTTACATAATACAAAAATGTCTCATCTGTAATCTGATTCCTTTTGAAGAATTTTCCATATTTCCTTATTTACGGAGGGTGCTCAAACCTTCATTCCCCACTGTAATCTTCTGAGTTTCTGTTGCTCTGGTTACCAACTGGCATTTAGGCCAACGCAATAATATAGACCATTAAGACTATGTATCTGAAACACTGTGGATTATCACTTTTTAATCTCTACCCCTTAGGTAAAATGCCACTACTCTATTACCTAGTTGCACCCTCTAAAGTGGAATATTTCTCTGTCAGTGTCAGTTCCTCATACCCCCCTCACCTGAGTTAATAGTCTTAACAGAACTCAATCATTTCAATATCTTATCAAAAACATCACTTGGTCCACATATTTCCACCTATAAAATATTAACCACCTTCACCCTCCTCCCTCCCCCATTCTGTTGTACTTGTCCATGTCTGTAGCTGTGATTTTCTCCTTTTTGATCTTCTACTAAAATTCCTCCATAAAGTCCAGTCCAATTATCAACACAAGAGAGACAGAATATATCAATCAGTGACATGCCCCCCACACAGACACACACAACCACCGCCAAAATCGTTAACATAGAAAGAGCTACGCATAACTGTATCACATAAAGCACCCATATGCATTATATTTAACCACATTTTAAGCATCAGATTTAAAAACTATTTGGTCGCGGGTTCAGCAGCCTAGGCAAAGATGCCTGCCTACACTTCCCACACCCCAAGGCATTACCAGGCCAGCCGAGAGACAGAGTCTCTCCAGCATGTCCTAGGTCGTCCCCGGGGCCTCCCCCCAGTGGGACATGCCCGGAACACCTCCGGGCATGAGATGTTCAGGAGGCATCCAGACTAAATGCCTGAGCCACCTCAACTGGCTCCTCTGGATGTGGATGAGAAGCAGTTCTACTCCGTGCTCTCCACAGGTGACCGAGCTCCTCATCCTATCTCTAAGGGAGCGCCCAGCCACTGACCCAGAGCTCATGGTGATAGGTGAGTATTGGAACGAAGATCGATAAATTGAGAGCTTTAGTTTCTGGCTCAGCTCTCTCTTCACCGCAACAGACCTG
This sequence comes from Oryzias sinensis, assembly GCA_037389245.1. Taxonomy (NCBI): domain Eukaryota; kingdom Metazoa; phylum Chordata; class Actinopteri; order Beloniformes; family Adrianichthyidae; genus Oryzias; species Oryzias sinensis. The sequence continues at coordinate 32,439,325 of CM074492.1, read as the reverse complement.
TACAGCAACTGCATAACTACCGACACTGCTCCACCCACCGAGAGATGACAAACCACCTTTCTCCAGTCAAGAACCATGGTCTCAGAACCATGGCCTCATCCCAGCCACTTCACACTCGGCCGCAGACCGCCAAAATGCACGCTGGAGGTCCTGGCTCGATTAAGCCAACAGGACAATATCATCTGCAAAGAGCAGCAAGGAAATCCTGTGGTCCCCAAATCAGACCCCCTCCGGCCCCTGGCTTTGAAATTCTGTCCATAAAAACTATGAACAGAACCGGTGATAAAGGGCAGCCCTGCCAAAGTCCAACATGGACCAGGAACAAGTCTGACCCCAGATGCAAACCAAGCTCTTGCTCCGGTCATACAGAGACCGGAAAGCCCTTAGTAAGGCTCTCGAGACCCTGTACTCCCATAGCATCTTCCATAGGATACCACAGGGGACGGGGTCAAACGTTTTCTCAAAATCCAAGCGACACAAATGGACTGGATGTGCAAACTTCCATGAACCCTCCAGCACCCTAAAGAGGGTGTAGATTTGGTCTACTGTTCCATGAACAGGACGGAAATCGCGCCGTTGTTCCTGGATCTGAGTTTTGACTATCGGACGCCCCCCCCCCCCTTCTTGACTTTCCCAGGGAGGCTGAGGAGTGTGATTCCCCGGTAGTTGGAACACACCATCCAGTCCCTCTTCTTAAAAAAGGAAGCACCACCCCTGCCTGCCAGTCCAGAGGTTCAGTTCCTGACTGCCACGCGATGCTGCACAGACGCGTCAGCCAAGACACTCCCACAGCATCCAGAGACTTGAGGTAGTCAGGGCGGACCTCATCCACTCCCGGAGCCTTGCCACTGAGGAGCTCATTGACCTCCTCAGTGAATTCAGCTTTGACTGCCTCAAAGTCCTCATTCTCTGCTTCCTCAAAACAAGGCATGTCAGTGGGATCTGTCTGCATTGGGAGAGCCTACCAGGGGCTTAAGACCCAGACAGCTTGGCTCCTGAGATCACTCGAGCTCTCAAACTCCTTCACCATATTAAGGTGGCGGTTAACAGAGTTTTGTGTGGTAGCATGAGTTTATTCTAACACATCCAACAATCAAGATCATGAGCATAGATTCATGGACCACTTCTTATATTTATCTTAGATTTAATAGAAAGTTCAGCAAAACACATTTTTGTTCCTAGTTTCAACCTCCAGCTAAACTGGTGTCACCTGTGACGTCCTGTTTTTCCATCAAACTGCCTAACACAAGCTGACGCTCAACCCAGCTGTTGGAAAGGAAATAAGAAGAGTAGGTGGAGATACTGACTGCAGGAAGAAGGAAACCAGCGAGACGCTGACCACCAGTAGGTCCAGCAGGTTGAACCAGTTCCTGCAGAAGGAGCCCTGATGGAGGAAGGCTCCGTGTACCGTCATCTATCAGGTAGAGAGATGGTATCAGCATCACATACTGAAGCTCCAACTCTGAGCTAACAGCAGATCATCTTACCTTCAGCAAGATCTCCACGGTGAAGATAGAGGTGAAGGCGTAATCTGCATAACCCAGAATCTGCATCCAAAGACACAACTCATAATTCACCATGACCAGAATCAAAATGACAGCAGAGGATAACTGTTTCTGAGTAATCCTGGGGTCAGAGTCAAAATCAGATTGCAGATTACAGCAGGAGTGGAGAGGTCCGCTACACACCAGCAGGGGGTATCAAACCTCATCCAATTCTATGAGACTCACATTATTTCTGAAGGAATGCGCTCTGATTGGATCTTCAGCAGCCAGCGAGCAGCTGCTGAGGATGATGAAGACGAGGATGAGGTTGGTGAAGATGTGATGATGGATCAGAGTATGGCAAGCGACCCGGATTCTACAGACAGAGAAGTCACATGATCAGAACAGCAGACAGAAACCCTTTAAAGCAGGAACCAAAGCAGTCCACAGCTCTGGAATAGGTCTGAGCCAGGCCTAGGCTGGGTCAGAGCTAGCTTCTCCTCTGTGCCTCAAATACACCCTGGAACCGTTGAGTTGATCTAAAGCCAGAGCCCAGTTCAGAATCAGAACCTGAACAGCTTGGACCATGTTCGTCTCTCACCATCTTAGTACAACTAAGCTAATTAAGATATGGCAGGATAAGTTAAAAAAAAACAGGACTGTAGCCCAGGGAAACTGGAGCTGGACACACAACACTAAGATGCAACAATGTGTATCAGCAGCAAATCAGAAACACTATTTGGTAGGTCACCAGCTGCACATTAATGAGATGTTTAAAGGTCTGAGAACTGGATGAGAAACTAAACTCCAGGATGTTCCACTAATGAGGGCTGGGCAGACTTACGGATTTGTTTTGCTGAGGCAAAAGAACGCACTGCCTTCTGGAATCGGAAGAACTTTTTCTTTAGGTGGAGTGAGATCTGCCATCTTGAGCTGAACCCCACCTTCTTTGAGGAAAACAGGAGAAAAGAAGAGTGGTAGCAAGGTAAATCTTCTTTAAAAGCTGAGCTCTTAAAAGGAGCTCAGCTTTCAGCATCTCTGATTCTTGTCTAAAAGTGCTCCCTTCTTCAATTTAAAGCAAACTTCTCTATTATGTGAGATGCTTGTCGGTTCCTTTTCCTTCACAGGTTTACCCCAGCAAGCTTCAGAAGAGCCAGTAGGCCTGGATCATCCAGTGTGCAGCTCCTGATCCAGACTCTGACCTTCAGCTTAACAATGAGTTAAACCCGTAAGCAGAAAAGGCTCCAGAACTGACCGTCCTCATCTCCTTCAGGGACCTCATCTTCTTCCTCATACTCTGTGTCTTCATCCACATCCACCTGCAGACACGAAGAGGATTTCAGAACCAGATCTCAGAACCGGAACTCAGCTAAGAGCACTGAGATCCCCCTTGCTCACCTTCACCTCTTCTTCTTCTACTTCCTCAGGCCCCTCCTTCTTCTTCCTGCACACGAACCATAAATTATTGATAAGGATGAGAAAAATGTAATACCCTCCACTCACACGCACACACAACCATCACTTACTCCTTGTTCTTGTCTTCTCCATCTCCTCCAGCCAGGTTGTCCACAGCGATGGCCAAGAAGACATTCAGCAGGATGTCTGGAGTTCATTAAGGTTGGTCAAAAGATAGGAGGTGGATATAGGAGGGCATGGCTTTTTAGACATGATACTTGTGTGCTCCTCGTGAACCACATTTAGCCATAAGGATAGTGAGTAATACTTTGCTAAACCAGCTCAGAGTGTCCGAGTTGTACCAAATACTCTGAAAAAGACACTCAGGATTTAGGGATTGGGTTGGGGGGGGGGGGGGGGGGTCAAACCACCAAATGGTTCCTGGGCATAGCTTCTACAGCTCACCACCTATTCAGGGGAGGGGTAAAATGCAGAGAACACATTTCACATACCTAGGTGTGTGATGGCTAATAGGACACATGCAACGGACTGCTGACGTCATTTCCGGGTGAGCCTTTTCCAGTACTAGTCGTGTCTGACTGCTCTTCTCTTGTTTGGTATTGCTTACTCTAAGGCAGGGGTCGGGAACCTTTTTGGCCAAGAGAGCCATAAACGCCACATATTTTTAAATGTAATTTCCAAAGAGCCATACAATAATGTAGCGTCCTTTTCCCACACTGAGACACTGACTGAGACTTAACCTCTTTTAAGGTTCTTTATTCTGGTTACTGCAGACCGCAACAAACGCCGTACAATTGATTCATCAACTCCTTATTCTCTCCCGCCGAGACGAGAGTGCTTCTCCCAACTTTATATTCCCCCCTCCTGCTCCAGCCCTCCCATTTCCCTTATTCGGCCCATAGCTGCACCCAATTGGTCCAAACTCCCTAACAACAGGCTGAGCGACAGAACTGAGGGCCAATCAGATCTCTGCTTGATCGATGCGTTCAATGAACTCCAGAACTTTTAACGCGGCCCAACAGCCAAGTTAAACTCAGTCCGCGACAATTGTTTAAAACTAAATATACAAGTGAATGTGTGCATTTGATGTAATTTCAACACTTTTAAAGTACCATAAGTCTGTGGATTCTTTTTAATGACATTGTTATGCTGTTGCTAATAAATGATGAGTTTTTCTCGTAGTAATTTTGCTGATGGTCTAGTCTGGTTGATACGTGGTGAGTTTCTGCTTTAAACGGGATCTTAGGTCTGTATGTTCTGTAGATGTGAGACAGACATGGAACCAAACACACACTGACATGCTGCAGTGAGTGACGGGCAGCGGGTTTTACGTTTTTACCATCCCTGTGCGATTCACCTGCTGCCGGTCCCCACAACCCCCCCCCCCGGCTTTCTTCCTCACACATCCCGTCCCCAAAACTGCACGCTCTTCCTCAGAGAGGAGCGCGCAGTTTTAGACACGGCACTTCAAAGGTTTCCGGGTGGTACAAACTCTGTGAAATGATAAATAACAGTAAACTGATAGTTTTCTCTTCAAGCAGCACTACTACTGCGCGCCTCTGGCATCGCATCGCGCCCGAGAAGGACTGGTCTAATGAAGAAAAAAAAAAGTATAATTAAGGATTTGTCTGCGAGCCACATGTGACCATCAAAAGAGCCATAGGTTCCCGACCCCTGCTCTAAGGGCTATCTGGGTTAATATTCACATCTAGTACCTTTTATTAGCGAATACACCACTGTTAAACCGCTTGCTGTTCACTTTCTCATTTTGCTAAATAGACCACTTCTCTTTACCTAAACACCGCTAGCCTTAGCTTAGAACCTAGCATGGCCACCACTCCTTCCGCCTCTCCTCCTCTCTCCTGCCCCATGTGCGGTGTGTTAAGTGTAGTCTTGTGTTAGACTTGGAGGCCAGGCTGGAGCAGTTAGAAGCGCGGCTCCGCACAGTGGAAGCTAAGCTGGCCAGTTCGTTAGTCGTAGCGCGGGCCGCGCTACCAGGGCTAACTTAGTTAGCACCCCAGCGCCCTCCCAACAGCCGGGAGACAGTCAGGGGGAGGAAACAGTGCTAAACGCAAAAACTTAGAGCACCCGAGACTCCACGTTAGTAATAGGTTCTCCCCCCTCAGCGACACACCCGCTGAACACTCAACTCTGGTTATCGGCTCTTCTGAAGTTAGAAACGTGGAGCTCCCAGCGGCTACAGTCAGGTGTTATCCGGGGGCCAGAGTTGGTGACATCGAGGGGAACCTTAGGATGTTGGCTCAGAGTAAGTCCAGGTTCCGTCGAGTCGTGATTCACGCAGGCGGTAATGATGCCCGACGGAGACAGTCAGAGGTGGTTAAGTCAAACGTAACTTCGGTGTGTAAACTGGCTAAGACGATGTCCGACACTGTAATTTTCTCTGGTCCCCTGCCGAACTTAGTCAGTGATGAAATGTACAGCCGCTTTTCATCATTTAACCGCTGGCTTTCTAGATGGTGCCCAGAAAACGGCGTTGGTTTTGTGGATAACTGGAGCGCGTTTTGGGGGAAGCCCGGTCTCATGCGGAGAGACGGCGTCCATCCCACCCGGGACGGTGCCGCTCTTCTTTCTAGAAACATTTCTGCTAGCCTTAGTCTGTTAACCTGACAATCCAGAGACGAGACCCGGGCGCAGAGCAGCAGTGGAAAACACTCCTCTGAGCCTCCCTTAGGGTTAGTGCTATATTAAGGACCTCATAGTCCCTTACCATCCGATAAGAACACTTACGCAAAATGCAGGACTGCTTGTGGTTCCTAGAATTAGTCAAAGTACGGTTGGAGGTAGAGCGTTTAGCCACCAAGCCCCTGTTTTAAGGAATAAACTCCCAGCTCATGGAAGAGAGGCCGACTCAGTTTCTACATTTAAAGTTAGACTGAAAACATTCCTCTCTGGACAGGCTTATTGTCAGACTAGTTAGTATTCAGATATTATTTAACTTAAAGTTAATGTGTTTAAATTAAGCTTAATAACAATAACTATTTGTTTTAAAAGGCTGCTAGAAGTTGAAGCTGGGGTAACTATGATGCTCTGGGGTTCTGCCCTCTTTTCTTTTCTACTTCTACCCTTCCTCTCCTCTATTCTTGATCATTATTTGTCATTTAGTTCTCCATGCCTCTGTTTGGTGCAGTGATTCATGTATTGTCCCCCCCCCACGGGGAGTGGGAGTGCTTCCAGACTCCAGTTGGCTCATCTGTGCTCCAGTTCCTGACCGTCTACCTCGCCTTTGCTCCCGCTCCTACACCTGGCTGTGGTTCCTGTCTCCGGCTCGTCTCTGCTCTGTACCTGACCGAGTACTTCGCCTTTGCTCCCGCTCCTACACCTGGCTGTGGTTCCTGTCTACGGCTCGACTCGCGCCCCTGACTGTCCCCCCAACCACGGCTGGATGAAGCTCGTCTGCTAGACTTTATATATGTAGTTGTAGATTTAGATAAGTTAAATCTTCTCTAAGAGTTCTGGTAAATCGCCTGCCCGTCCTGGGGGAGGATCCCTCCTTCATGTGGGCACCCCTGAGGTTTCTTCATTTTTTCCTGAATCCATTTTTTTAGGAGTTTTTCCTTACCGCGAAGGGGGGTCTAAGGGCAGGGATGCCAGTATAGCTTAGTCAGTTTGTTAGTTCATTTTAGTATTTTCCTATTGAACTCTTTGTATCCATGATCCTTTTGAGTTCATGTTTGACTTCGAAGCCCATCGAGACGACTGTTGTTGTGATTTTGGGCTATACAAATAAAACTGAATTGAATTGAATTGAACTTTTGTCCTGCTAGTCCTCTGGACACCATGAATTAGCTCTTGTAGCTTCTCTGGGCTCCGTGTTCAACTTAGCTGGCATTTGTCAAACTTCTTCATGATTCCTGCTTTTTCATATTCCCAGCCGTGGAGGAATATTTGTGCCAATAAAATAAGAACACAAGTATCACCTTTGAAAAAAAATATCCTGAACTGCAAACAAAATGTTCCATTTTGAAAATGTCAATTTCTGAGTTGTACTTAAAAAAAAAATCAATATTTGCTTAAAAAATTTCACCTTTGCATTCAAAATTTCTTTCTTTGGTTACAAAATTGATTTTTCTATAGTGACCTTCATAACCCTGGTTAAGTTTAAGTCATTTTACACAACTGTTTTTGGACATTTCCTCTCATATCGCTTTTTTCAGGTGTTTATTTTTGCATTCCTAATTCTGAGTTCAGCCCCCAAGATAGCCAATGACAAGGTTCATGCTGACTGGTCTGGATTCCACCCAATCAAGCCTTTGCCTGCATTCAAAACGCTTGGGTTCTGTTGTACACGTGGTACATGGAAAAGAGGACATATTACTCCCATTTTAGCATCTCTTCATTGGCTCCCAGTTCACTTACGCATTGATTTTAAAATTCTCCTATTTGTTTTTAAATGTCTCCATGGACTTGCTCCAAAATATCTGTCTGACCTGATTCAGGTGTACATTCCCCCCCGCTCCCTTAGGTCAACAAATCAGACACAGCTGGTCGTCTCGAAGACCAGGAGAAAACGGAGAGGTGACCGAGCCTTTTCAGTCTTTGGACCAAAAATCTGGAACGAAATGCCCCTGTACCTCAGACAGGTAGACTCACTTAGTATTTTTAAATCTACTCTTAAAACATATTTTTTCACTTTGGCTTTTAACTGAGTTGGAATCCGGACCTATTTTATGTGTTTTACGTTTTATATTGTCATGTGCTTTTATTAATTTTTGTGTTGTTCAGCACTTTGGTGAACCTTGGTCTGTTTAAAGTGCTTTATAAATAAAGTTGAGTTGAGTTGAGTTGAGTTGAGTTGAGTTGGACCCGGATTTTGCAGCATTTAACTATTCTGGCCTGTTTCTCACTTACCAGAACCCAGAAGTAGCAAACCCTAAAACAGTGTTTTTCAACCAGTGTGCCGTGAGATATGGTCAGGTGTGCTGTGGGAAATGACCCATTCACTGATCTAACAACATTTTCCATTTCCAGGATATCAGCTCTGTCTTCATCCAAACAGGTCCTGATTAAACACTGAGTAGTTAGGAATATGAAAGATAATAAAATACTTTTTTCTTTGTGTTTATTTGATTCTATTAAAGACACTTTAATAAGAATGATGGTACCGCGATTTAGCCACAGCTGTTTTCTGAAAAGTCCCGCCCCTTTAACTGTCTCCACCAATCCTTCTTGGAGGCTTAATCATACATCATCAGTTTGACCAATCAGAAGTGGTTAAAGTCTTCACTTCCTTGTTCCAATTAAGCTCATAAAGTCTCTCAGTTCCAAGAAAAATACCAGCTAAAGCTCGTCTTTAGCGGTGTAGCTTTCCACAGAATCCGGCGTCAGACCGTGGAACAAGTGAAGAAAACAATGAAACTAAGAGACGAGAGTGTGTCTGCCATAACTACATCTCCCATGATGCATTGGGTTAAAGTGACAGCGTCTCAGCATATAATGAGTCTTCCCTGTTAAACAGCTTGAAACCACAACAAACACACATCAAACCGTTTTCAAATCTTCTTGATGAAAGCAGAGGTCAACAGTTTAGTTCTCCTTCCAGGTTTGTGCTTCTTAACAGCTAAACATCCCAGAGTTTGGTCCAAGTCATCTTTCTACCTGAAACACTTTTCTAATGACGTCTGGATTATTTTAGATGTTAAACTTAAGAAGAAGTAATAACAACATTGAAGAAACAGGATGAAGGTGAAGTGGCCAACAGACACAATTAAACTAAATTGAAACAATTTAATCATCTAACATATAAAAAATTATTTAAAACATAAATCACTATTAGGAAAGAATATATTTGTTTTTTGTGAGGTTACCGGTACATAAAATTGCATGTTATTAAACTGAAGGAAAATACAACTACCAAATAATTAAGTTGAAAATCATTACTGAAAACTAACTTAACTTTTAAACCATATTTTAGAAAAGAACAGCTGCAGCTTCCAGCTTTTTCTGCCACAATTATCACAAAAATGCACGTGAGATCATGGAGGGAATGAACATCAATACAGACTAGGAGTTTCTTCTTTTTCGATTTTTGGATCCTGGTGTGCCGCGGGATTTTTGTCAAGGATAAAGTGTGCCTTGGCTAAAAAAAGGTTGAAAAACACTGCTCTTGCTTGGTATATATGTTATGTTACTGTTATAATTTGTATAATCAACTCTTGCTTAGACTGCAGCACCGGCAACCCGGTGAGCGGAAGAAGATGGATGGATGGATAATTTAGTACAGTATATATAGTAAGTATAAAAGTAATTAAAACCGCAAGCTGTGTTGTATGGCCCGCAGACACAACCCGCCTTCCACGCCCAACTCTACGCACCACCGCCGCCCTCACTGCCCACTTTTGATAAAGGTTAGTCAAAACAGCATTTGATAATTATGCTAACTATGCTAGCTATGCTAATCTAGCTAATCTAGTGCTAGCATTGCAATCAGCATCATCAACTGACTCAGGAAAACACATTATTAAAAATGCTAACTATGCTAGCTACGCTAATGTGGCTAAATTGCTAACATTGCAATCAGCATCATCAACTGACTCAGAAAAATTCATTACCTAAAATGCTAATTATTCTAACTATGCTAGCTAGGCTAATGTGGCTAAAGTGCTAGCATTGCGATCAGCATCATCAACTGACTCAGAAAAACATATCACCTAAAATGCTAATTATGCTAACTATGCTAGCTATGCTAATGTGGCTAAAAGTGCTAGCATAGCGATCAGCATCGTCAAATCTCTTAAAAAAACACATTATCTAAAATGCAAATTAGGATAACTATGCTAGCTATGCTAATGTGGTTAAAAGTGCTAGCATAGCGATCAGCATCATCAACCGACTCAGAAAAACACTTTGTTTAAGATGCTAACTATGCTAACTATGCTTGTTATGCTAACATAGCTACAAGTGCTAGCATAGTGATCAGCATCATGGACTAACAGAGAAAAACACATTGCTCCATTGGTGAGAGCTATATGTAAAAAAAAAACACCTTTTTTTAAAATGGCAGCTTTTCTGTTGATTTTATCTCCATAGCAACCATTTTATTATTTAATCGCCTTGTAATTACGAACAGATTGACAGTTTCAGACGAATCGGTAAAAGTAAACTTTTTGTTGTCCTTAGCAACAGTGGTTTTATGTTAACCACGCCCACATTCCTTATATGTCCATGTCCAGTGTTTTTCATTATGTTCAGTTCCTGACATGGATGCATGCCTGCAAATTTCACCGTTTTGCATTGAAAAGCATTGGAGTTATAACACTGCGCCACTTTGCTAGCTTGCTATGGATGCCTAAGAAGGTACAAGACAATGGCAAAAAATCCCTAGGACGAGCTTTCGTTTGTATGTGGCGCTAAAGGGGCTTTTTTTTTAAATGCAGGATGGCGGCCTTTTCCCAAGGCCAAAGGTCAACGACACTTATGTGCTGTTTGTAGACTGGAGCTGGCAGCAGGTGTGTGCAATTGCGTGAAAATCGCTCAAACAAAAGTGTCATTTTCCCATATTGTGGGAAAAAACAAAAATCGCCAATTCTCAGAGTTCGCCACAAAATGGCCGCCAGACTTCTTTGGGATATCCCCAACACGTATGTTTGCGTTTCGCGACTGTATTCTGAAGTACATTTTGTTGGGCCCCATCCGCAATTCCGGCCCATTCATTTTTTTGACGGGATCGCTGGCCGTGATGTCATCGTCTTCGGGGGGTTGACGTTGACTCTGTGGAAAATTCATTCGCAATTTATCCCAGGTGTGTGCACGTTTTGGTGACTTTTCGAGAATGCGCCGGGGTCACATTCTCGCTGAAAGGCGGCGAAGTCGTTGTTCCAACTGCGAAAACAATATGGTCCTTGCAGTCAGTGACTGCTGCTGCGGGCCATAATATGGTATGAGGAATAACAGTGTGCGACTTTGTGAGCTCGCCACGCACACGCCGTTCAAAATCTACAACTTCTAATTCCAACATTTTGTCCAGACTAGCTGGCCGTTGATGCCCGAAAAGTTAAGAGACGATTGATGAAAATTCCAACGACGAGTTTTCGTTTGTATCTGGTGCTAAAGGTGCTTTTTTGAGAAAATTACAGATGGCAGCCTTTTCCCAAGGTAAAAGGTCAACGACACTTCTGTGGTGTTTGTAGACTGGAGCTGGCAGCAAGTGTGTGCAATTGCGTGAAAATCGCTCAAACAAAAGTGTCGTTAGCAGGTTATGCTAGCTCCCACGATAAGTTTGAGGCTAAGGAAGTTGATAACCTCAGCTTTCGGTTCCAGAAATGGAGGTATGTTTCAGGGTAGGTAAAGTTACCATGGCAACTCATGCTCTGAACATAACCTGGTCCGGAGCAGGTTTAGTTGAAGCTTAGTTTGTTTACAGAGAGGTGAAGCAGCATGGCGTGTCCATTTGAAGATGATTTAGTGGATGAAGAAGCTCAGATAATACTTTTTCCACCGTGAGAGGGTGATAAGACCACATATGGATGTTGGAAAGATAAACTTTTTTACTTTGATCTAAGTTAATTATTTGCTTCAGTTAAGATAAATCATTTTTTTGTTAGGTCACCTTAAAAATAACACGTAATTTTCAAACAATTATTTTCCTTTCATTCAAATTAATTTAATTAAGTAGGTGTAACTTTGATGCTGCTGTTAGATCGGCACCGCAAGGGATTCTGGGATATCATTCCCTTTGCCTGTCTGGACGGATTTGGGTTTAAGTGTGTTTTTTTTTTTAAATGTGTTTAGTTGTATAGCTGTTTTACTGTGTTTCACCGTGTTTTGCCGAGCTATTTTGTCATACTATGCTTACGTCTCTGCACCATGAGTGAGAGTAAAGGAGAGGATGATGAGTTTATATAGCACCCCTACCACCTACTACTGTAATGATAGTGGCGGAAAATTCTTTATTGAATTTTTGCACTCCGTGCATTTTTTTCTGTTCTTTTTATTGTTATAAAAATGAGCATATCTGCCGGCTCCAACTTAGCTCTGGCGCTGCAGAGAGGCGGCTACCTGTTGCAGCGGCTCCGGTTTGTTAGGACTTTGTTAGGACGTTTCGTGTCTTTTTGTCTTTAGTATTTATTTTAGTCTTGTCCTTTTTTGTCTTTTGTCATTTTCTCTTACATGCTTCAGACATCACCATAGTCAACAGCATGGATTTTTGTCGCTCCAAACTTCTGCGGCTACTTTTTTTGCTACTCTCGTTACTCCTCGTAACTGAGTGTAACCCGCACTGCGGCAAGTCTTTTGTTTACACCCGCGATCAGTTGTTTGCTCTGAGCAGGCCCTTTCTGCCTCTGGGCTTTAGAAACGACATCCCAGGAGAAATATTGAAAAGACGCCGGGGATGCCGGGCTGGAGCCCGGGTCAAGGCAAAGAAGTGGAAACATAAGCCCGCTGTTCCGGCGATCATTACGGGGAATGTACGCTCTTTGGCCAACAAGACGGATGAGCTGGCAGCAACCATCAACACGCAGAGGGAATACAGGGAGAGCAGTTTATTGTGTTTCACTGAGACGTGGCTCCATCCACATCTCTCAGACCACAGTGTTGCTTTACCTGGCTTTGTGACCGTGCGAGCGGACAGAGACGCCGCTGCATCCGGTAAGAAGAAAGGAGGGGGAATAATACTCTACGTGAATGAGCGATGGTGCAATCCAACACACGTTTGTGTCAAGGAGCGACTCTGCAGCCCGAACGTCGAACTATTGGCGGTCGGATTGCGGCCTTACTATTTGCCCCGAGAGTTTACATCCGCCATCGTGGTTACTGTCTATATTCCACCATCAGCTGATGCTGACGCCGCGACTGACGTCATCAGCAACACCATCTCCCGGCTACAGGAACAACAACCAAATGCATTTATAGTTATCACGGGGGACTTTAATCATGTTAACTTGGACGGGACTCTTACTGAATTTACGCAGTATGTGGACTGCCCCACCCGTGACAACAAAACCCTAGATCTACTGTATGCTAATACCCTGGGAGCATACAGCACTACAGCCCTCCCCCGCCCTCGGGAGGTCTGACCACAACCTTGTACTGCTTTCTCCTAAGTACATTCCTTTGGTCAGGAGAATGCCCCTGTCCAAAAGGAGGGTGAAGAAGTGGACTCCAGAGGCTGAGGAGACCCTGCAGGACTGCTTCGAGTGCACAGACTGGGATGCTCTCTGTCTGCCCCACGGTGAGGACATCAACAGCACGACTGACTGTATCACGGAATACATTAAATTCTGTGAGAACACCATCATGCCCACGAGGACTGTCTGCTGTTACCCCAACAACAAACCGTGGATTACAAGTGAACTGAAGGCCCTTTTGAATGAGAAGAAGAGGGCCTTCAGGTCGGGTGACAAGGAGTGGCTGAAAAGAGTGCAGCACCAGCTGAGAGACAAGTTGAGGGAATGTAAGAATACCTACAAGGGAAAGCTGGAGGCAAAACTCCAGCAAAACAACATGAGAGAGGTGTGGTCTGGGATGAAAAGGATTACTGGATGCGGGGGGAGAAGCAGATTATGTGAGGGCGACAGAGAAAGAGCTAACGACCTGAACATCTTTTTCAATAGATTTAGCTCTCCTACTGCACAGGTCCACCCCACCCCCCCTCCGGCATCCTCACAACCACCCATCCCTCATTATGCAACCCTCCTTCAACCCCCCTCTCCCTCATCTTCCTTTTGCCTACCTGACCAGACTGAAACCACCCCCGACCTTACACCAACCCAGCCCCCCCAAATGACTGTGACGACCGACCAGGTGAGGAGACAGCTTGAAAAAATTAACCAACGGAAGGCTCCTGGCCCAGACGGCATCAGCCCCAGGATATTGAAGTCCTGTGCCGCCCAGCTATCCACTGTTTTCCAGCACCTCTTTAACCTGAGCCTCAGTCTGATGAAGGTGCCGGCCACCTGGAAAACCGCATGTCTGGTTCCTGTTCCCAAGAAGACTGCACCCTCTGGACCTAGTGATTACCGCCCTGTTGCCCTCACGTCCCATGCAGCTAAAGTTCTGGAAAGGATTTTGTTGGCCCACCTGAGACCTCTGGTGAAACCATCTCTGGACCCACTTCAGTTTGCCTACCAGCCACGATTGGGGGTGGAGGATGCTGTTATTCACCTGCTGCAACGTGCTCACTCTCACCTGGATGGAGGGGGGGACACTGTGAGGGTCACATTCTTTGATTTCTCCAGTGCGTTCAACACCATCCAGCCCTGGTTACTGGGTGAGAAGCTGCAGCGGATGGGTGTGGACGGCGCCTTGGTCTCCCGGATCATTGATTACTTGTCAAACAGGCCGCAGTTTGTCCGGCTGGGCGGTGTCCTGTCTGACGTGGTGACAAGCAGTGTGGGGGCCCCACAGGGAACTGTGCTCTCTCCCTTCCTGTTCACTTTGTACACCAGTGACTTCCAGTACAACTCAGAGTCTTGCCATCTTCAGAAGTTCTCTGATGACTCTGCTGTTGTTGGCTGCATTAATGGTGGGCGGGAGGAGGAGTACAGGGATCTTGTGGATTAATTTGTGAGATGGTCTGGAGAAAACAACCTGCTGCTGAATGTGGAAAAGACCAGAGAGATGGTGATGGACTTCAGGAAGAAACCACCAGCTTCCCAGCCTCTCAGCATCTTTGGCAGAGAGGTGGCAGAGGTAGAGGAGTACAAGTACTTGGGAGTAATCATCGACAACAGACTGAGCTGGAAGAGCAACAGCACTGCTGTGTATAAGAAGGCCAGCAGCAGACTCTACTTCCTGAGGAGGCTAAGGTCCTTCAATGTGTGCAGCAAGATGCTTGAAATATTCTACCAGTCTGTTGTGGCCAGCACTCTGTTCTTCTCGGTGGTCTGCTGGGGGGGCAGCATACCTGCTAGGGACAGCAATAGACTTAACAAACTGATCCGAAGAGCTGGCTCTGTAATTGGTTGCAAAATGGACACGTTTGAATCTGTGATGGAGAGGAGGACTTTAAACAAACTGGTATCCATCATGGATAATCCTGAGCATCCTCTCCATCCTGTACTGGACGGTCAGCGGAGCTCCTTCTCCAACAGACTAAGGCAGCTTCGCTGTCACACAAACCGCTTCAGGAGATCTTTCATTCCTCACTCCATTGGACTCTATAACTTGTCATCCATGTGCAATAGATAAAGTCATTTATGGTCCGTCTATTTTCTCTCTCCTGATGTGGCACGCAATACAACTGTTCTAATTCACTGATGTTTCTTTCCGATTGATTGTTCTGGTTTTCTGTCATCTATTGTGTGTAAGTTCTTATCTTGAGCCTAACGCCGACGCTGCAACAACTGAATTTCCCAAGCTGGGATCAATAAAGTATCTTTATCTTTATCTTTATCTTATCTTATCTTATCTTATCTTAGACATATGAAAGTTCAAGAAACATAAGTAATTAAAATGGAAAAAAGATTAATGGAGTAATGTGACATTTAGTTAGATAAATACGTAAATTTGAGTTGTATAAACAATTATTGAGTTTAATAAATTTAACTAAATTATTTAAATTATTTTTCAGCCGTGTTACTTTTTTGATGGACTTATCATTTTTATCCGCCGTCATTGAAATCTCAGACTCCGTCTCACTTCCGTCTCAAGTGTCGCGCTTTCTTATTTTCTCTCCACGCGTTTCCATGGTGACTCCAGAAATCGGCGATCTATTGATAATGTCTTTATGTACCGTGCATTAACCCAGGGTTACCAAGTTGAGCGTAATTATGCCAACTCATATCTGGTCTTTTGGAACCGACATACCCAGAGTAAGCAAGTTCAGGCGGATTTCAGCCAGAGTTCAGGCTTAAAGTCAGGCTAGTTTAAACATGCTTTCTGGAATACCCCCCTGATCTCCTTGCTTCTGATCCTGACTCTGTTTGCCTGCCTCAACCCTCGCCTGTATTTGACCATCCTGCCTCTTCTCAGATGAACTTATGTTTGTGATCGACTCCTGCCTGACGCTGATTTAACTCTATGGACTTTTGTGTGAGCTTATAAACCTGCTGTGTTTAGATCCAGCCGTCTGCCTGTTCTTGTGGCACATTGAAACATCAAGAAAAATTTGATTTGTTTTTCCCCAAATATAAACTTGATCTGTACTGCAGACAAAGGCACACAGGAGTTCCTTTTGAAAGAAGGAAATGTTGCTGTGCAACATTCAACTGAAGCAAAATGAATCCAATGAAAAATAAACAATTCAAGTCAAAAGAGGAATTTTTGTTAATCTTCAAGTCATCGGTTTTCCTACAGCTGGTGTCAATAATATGAACTAAAGAAACAGAGTATAATAGTATATGCTTAAACTCATTACAACAATAAACAGAGCTTAAAAGAAAAAGACAAAAAGATCAAACTTTTCATCAATATATTCGGTCTGTAGTTGAAATGTAAGCATTCTGGAGGTTTACATCACACAAAATTTCTTGATATCAGTGTAATGTCAACAGATAAACTTTACAGTTTATCTTATAGGAAAACCTCCAGCATTCATGTATACATTGGGGCAAAAGGGTATTTAGGCAGACACCAATTATGCACAGTCTCCTACTTACAAAGATGAAAGACACCTGTAATTTTCTTCATAGGTATACCTACTATGAGAGACAAAATGAGAAAAAAAACAGGAAATTTTGGCCTGTTCCTCCATGCAGATCTTCTCTAAAGCAGGGATGTTCTGAGGTTGTCACGGGCCAACATAGACTTTTAACTCCCTAAAAAGATTTTCTCTGGGGTTGGGATCTGAAGATTGGCTAGGCCACTCGAGGACCTTGAAATGCTTCTTACAAAGTGTGTTAGGGAATGCCAAACTGCTTACCTATTGCAGATTCAGTCTTCCCAGCCTGGTGCAGGTCAACATTTTGGTTTCTGGTGTCCTTAGACAGCTCTTCGGTCATGGACAGGTAACGTTTATACCAATATTGCATATGGTGTTGAGATCTGGAGACTGGCAAGGCCACTCCAGGACCTTGATATGCTACTGACGAAGCCACTCCTCCGTTACCCGAGCAGTGTGTATGGGATCATTGTCATGCTGACAGACCCAGCCACATTTCATCTTCAATGCCCTTGCTGATGGAAGTAGGTTTTCACCTAAAATCTGACGATGTACTGCCCCATTCATTCTTTCCATTACACAGATCAATCATCCAGGTCCCTTTGCTAAAAAACAGCCCCAAAGCATGATGTTTCCACAGGCAGTGCTTCAACTGACGTTATCTTCACCTGCCGTCATGAGATGTAATGTCTACTGATTATAAAATAAATGTGTCCACAACAACTTGTACGCAATTTATAAGTTTGATTCTAATCATTTTTGTCATATTTATCCTCAAAATATCTGTATTTTGTGTATTTCCTGTTTAATTTTAGCGTAGGCTACGAGTTCTGCTGGACAGGAGATTACCAATCCTGAGTGAAGTTGGGTTGATGTATGATGTATGATCTATATGATATGCCATGTATTTCACTTCAGATCTGACGTGAGGCTCCACTGAAAAGACAGAACGAGGCAGAAAGAATACTGAGCTTTTTGTTATATTATCTGTAACCCTTGTGCTATCCTAAACACTTTAACATTGGGAGTTGGGTCATCTTGACCCCATAGGATAGCACAAGGGTTAAAATAAATGAATAAATTTAAAAAAGCAGAACCTTTGTTTTATGAATGTATATATGAGTTTTCATGGGGATTTTTACTGTTGGTGTTGCACAAAATGTCTTTTTAATACACAATTAGAAAACATATCAATATATATATATATGTTTTCTAATCTATCTATCTATCTATCTATCTATCTATCTATCTATATCTATATATATAGCGTGTTTGCAGCAGCATAGTGGATACAGTTACCGCAGATGAAGAGGATGACAAAGTAAATGCAGACAATCATCCCTGGAAACACAGGCCCCCCGTATGCCATTATACCATCATACATGACCACGTTCCAGTCCTCACCTGTCAGGATCTAAAGACAGCCAGGTTCAAAGATACGCCCACCTCACACTGTCATATCACTGATGCTCAACTTACCTGGAAGCAGGTGAGCAGTGCCTGTGGGAAGGCATCAAAGGTGCTGCGTTTGGTCTGTGTCTCATCAAAGTTAAACTTTCCTCCAAACAGCTGCATTCCAAGAAGAGCAAAGATGATGAGAAACAGGAAGAGCAGCAGCAGCAGGGAGGCAATGGACTTCATGGAGTTCAGCAGTGACGCAACCAGGTTGGAGAGAGCCGTCCAATGGCTGAGAAAGGGTCGTGCAACATCATCAGACAAGCAGCGCCAAGATGACATCCCCGCCTGAAAGCTCATCAAAGTATTCTCACCGGGTAACCTTAAAGATCCTCAGCAGGCGGACACAGCGCAGCACAGAGATGCCCAAGGGTGGCATGATCTCCAACTCTACCAGGATGGTCTCCATGATGCCGCCACATACCACAAAACAGTCAAAGCGGTTGAAGAACGCTGTGAAGTAATGAGCCAGTCCCAGGCTGTACATCTTCAGCAACATCTCCACCGTGAAGAGAGACAGCAGCACCTTGTTGGCAATGTCTGCAGAAAAAGAGTAGCTCTCTTCATAATCCTAAAAACCAGCTTGTCCTTAGGATTCTCATCATGACTAACCAACACACATACAGTTTTCGTTCGAGATAAATTCAGATTGAAAGACTGGATAGAAAACCTTGAACAAAATTAGAAACACAACATTTTTGTTTTTGCTCCCATTTGTCATGAGATGAACTCAAAGATCTGCAACATTTTCTTCAAACACAAATTAACCATGTCTCTCACAAATTGTTGAAAGGTCTGCCTAAATCTAAGATGATGAGCACCTCTCCTTATCTGAGATAATCCATCCCACTTCACAGGTGTGCCATATCCAGATGCATGATTATGGCACAGGTGTGCCTTAGAATGGCCTAAATAAAAATCCACTCTGGAGTGTACCGTTTTCTTTTAATGGGGGGGACTGGGGGGAAAAAGATGAAAGTTTTGATTTAAAAAAAAAGAAAAAAGGAAAAAGATCAACAAAATGAGCCCTTAAAAGAGGTCAACAGAAACATAATTAACTCAGGCAACAACCTTAACTTTAACATAAGCAACTGGGGGGTATTCCAGAAAGCAGGTTATGCTAGCTCCCACGGTAAGTTTGAGGCTAAGGAAGTTGATAACCTCAGCTTTCAGTTCCAGAAATGGAGGTATGTTTCAGGGTAGGTCAAGTTGCCATGGCAACTCATGCTCTGAACATAACCTGGTCTGGAGCAGGTTTAGTTGAAGCTTAGTTTGTTTTCAGAGAGGTGAAGCAGCATGGCGTGTCCATTTGAAGATGATTTAGTGGATGAAGAAGCTCAGATAATACTTTTTCCACCGTGAGAGGGTGATATGACCACATATGGATGTTGGAAAGAGAAACATTTTTACTTTGATCTAACTTAATTATTTGATTCAGTTAAGATAATTAAAAATATTTTTGTTTGTTAAGTCAGTTTAAAAATAACACGTAGTTTTCAGACAGTTATTTTACTTTCATTCAAATTAATTCAATTAAGTAGGTGTAACTTTGGTGCTGCTGTTAGATCGGCACCGCAAGGAATTGTGGGATACCATTCCCTTTGCCTGTTTGGACGGATTTGGGTTTAAGTGTGGGTTTTTGACCAAATGTGTTTAGTTGTTTTACTGTGTTTTGCCGAGTTACTTTGTCCTACTGTGCTTGAGTGAGAGTAAAGGAGAGGATGATGAGTTTATATAGCACCCCTACCACTAACAACTGTAATGACAATGACGGAAAATACTTTAATGAATTTATGCACATCTCGCATTATTTCCCCCGTCCGTTTTACTGTTATAAAAATGAGAATATCTGCCGGCTCAAACTTAGACATATGAGAGTTCAACAAGTATAATTAATTAAGATGAACAAATATTCATTGAATTGGAGGAATATGACATTTAGTTAGATAAATACGTAAATTTGAGTTGTATAAACAATTATTGAGTTTTATAGACGTAAGAAATTGCGTTGAATAAATTTAACTCAATTATTTGTTACAAGTAGAAGTAATTCATTTAAGTTGACAAAATTGGATAAGTTATATATATATGCGTCTCAAGGAAAATGGAAATAAGATCAGAAACTCGTGCGTTTACTTTGTCTGTTCTTAGCAGAAACTCTTTCTTTTGATCATGCAGCCGTGTTACTTTTTTGATGGACGTATAATCTTCATTCGCCATCATTTAAATCTCAGACTCTGTCTCACTGAAGTATAGCACTTTCTTTTTTTTCTCCATGCGTTTCCATGGTGACTCCAGAAATCAGCGATCAATTGAGAATGTCTTTATGTACCTGCTGTACACGTGCATTGACTGAGGGTTACAAGGTCGAGCGTAATTACCCCAACTCATATCCGGCCTTTTGGAACCGACATACCCAGAGTAAGCAAGTTCAGGCGGATTTAGCCAGAGTTCAGGCTTAAAGTCAGGCTAGTTTAAACATGCTTCCTGGAATACCCCCCTGAACAGACCAAGTAACAGAAACAAACTGACCTACCCAAAGGAACATGTAGGGTGGCTGATCAAACCACCTGAGAAACA
The DNA here is from genome assembly GCA_037389245.1 of Oryzias sinensis. Classification (NCBI taxonomy): domain Eukaryota; kingdom Metazoa; phylum Chordata; class Actinopteri; order Beloniformes; family Adrianichthyidae; genus Oryzias; species Oryzias sinensis. Next base: position 32,418,832 of record CM074492.1, on the reverse strand, counting down.
TGGGGGGGACTAACATTTAACAAAAACTACACTTTACCCAGACTATAAAGACCTCTTAGTGGAAGAGAAAAAACATCAAAAGTAGAACAAAATGACAACAACAACAGAAGCAAAACAATTAAACATTAAATAAGTCCATTGGTTTCTCCCCCTGGAGGCGTAAGTGGATGGCGCCTGCCCAATTGCCTGACTGGAGCATTTAAAGGCTGTGAAGGCTTTTTTTTTGGCTGTGAAGACTTGAGCTCCTCTTTTGCCAGTCCTGACAGCACAGCTCCAGGAGCAGAACCTCAGCCACACCCGTAGCAGTAGCACTCTCCGAACTGACAACTCAAAAACAGGTGACATGAATCAAATAAACTAAACATATGTACATGTATTTGCTACAAATAAATACTGAAATGGAGAAAAAAATGTATATTTTAACTCAAAGAAATGTGTGTATTTATTTAAGAATCTGAAATATTAAAATTAAAAAGAAAGTGTGCAATGTTAGGGGGAGGTTACCCCCATTTTGTTTGTGGGTGTGGCAGTGCACACTGAAGGGTAGGCAGAGCTGAAGGCCTCTTGTCTTGGACATAATTTACTTTTACAACATGGGGTTATGGATCTTCTAAAACATGAGATGTATATTTGAATAAACCCCTTTTGTAATTTATACAACACTTTTTTCATATTAATTATAGTTTTTTGTTGGACCGGAAAAGAAAAGGAGGGAAGAAGAAAGAGGGATGTGAGCGGGGAGAGGGGATTGTGTGTGTGTGTGTGTGTGGGGGGGGGGGGGTAGATCATAAAGGGTCATAAAGCAACACGTTGCTGGATGTTTATAATCACGACTGTCAGGTTTAGAGGGATAACAAATCCAAAAATTATCCACATACTCAAATGTTGCAAACACACCTTTTGCTCCAATATTGTTCACATGCAAACAGGTGAACATGGACATACAGTAGCAAACCTTCACACACGCATACTTATACATTCAGACTAACACATGTCAAACACTTCATTCAGTCACGCAAACTATTTGTGCAAAGGTGAGACAGCACCTGTGCTGGAGTGAGAGTTTCTGTTCTTCTAAGGTGGTTGATAGAATGTAAAAAGGAGGGAGGGTGCCCTGTCATCCCCACACCAAGGCCCCCATCGCAGCGGGAGCAGCAGCCAGGACCCCCCCCAACACACACACGCATGATAGCAGATAGAGAACAACCACACGCAGGTCAATCACATCTGCCATCCAGGTCAGCCACAGGGCCAGAGGAAATTGAATTTCTGCTGAATTTCTTCTGGTTGAACTGAGCCTTTTTTATTTTGTGGACTCAAAAAGGTAAAGCCTTCATATCACCAGTGGGAGGGGCTCTTACCTTGAACCTGTGTCAGCCATTCAGGCTGGTCGTAGTGCTCAGAGGCACTGAGGGACGTGTTGAGGAAGACAAGCAGCAGAACCAGCCAGTAGAAGGTGACGGATTTGACAGCTGTGCGGCAGTTTCTGCGACAGATACGATTCCAGCGGCGCAGAGTCCGACTGCATCCCAGAGATCAACATGTCACATTCAAGTGCTATTTCTTTGAAAGACACCTGCATGTCGGTGAACTCACCAACAGCCGATCTTCATCATCCGAGCGCTGAAACAAAACAAAGCCAGTAAGTTCCCCAGCCGCTGCAGGAGAACAGAAAAAGGCTTGTCCTGGTGGGGGTGCAACCGGTGACCCCATAAAATGTGTGTGAGGTTACCAGCAGGCTTGGCAACAGTTGGTGTGCTCTTCATCGATGTTCTCTGTGTTTTCTGAAGCTGTCTCACTGGCTGGAAGACTCGCTGGCAGACAGACAGAAAAGGTTTTTACCAAGGTTTTGGGCAGTAACTATGATAGTGGACTTTTTCTATTGTCAACAATCATTTCACTGTTAGAGCTCAGCTGAGTTTCCAAAACTGTAGATACTGTGACCAAGAAAGAATAGAGTCTCAGTATTTAGAGAAGAGACACACATGAGACAGACATCAGTCATGGGACAAAGATGTCAGTTTTTAATCAAAGCAGTGGGACAAGAAGTGGCAGACAAACTCTCAAAAACTCTCAAAGTCTAAAAAACAAAGAAATAGGGCTGCACGACATGAGGGAAAACTCATGATGTGCGATATTAATGATCAATATTGCGAATACGAAATAATTTCCTATACATGAACAAATAGCAAAATACCAAGTAACATCATTTGAATTTCACTGCAACAGTTTAATTTAAATAAGAGTCAACCCACGTCTACATAGGAGTGGGGATCTAACATACTCCATTTGGTCAAATACATAAATGGATTTTTTTGGATTCCTTAAATACTTCAAGCTGCCATAAGATTGTTTTAGCACTTTTAAGGTAACCATTTATTGCATTTTTTGCCTTTTGCGATATGCATATTGCACAGCTTGATATTGATTATAGATCTTTATAAATTTGTGATTTGCGGTTTATTGTGCAGGCCTACAAAGAAACGAGAGAAAATGTTGTCAAAGTCAGAGCCTTGGCAGAATGACACACCTGCTTCCTCAGGCTGCGCTCCAGACAGTATCAGTGGAGAAAAGGCCTGCATGACTCACTGGGCATTTGAAGGGACAGTTTTTATGGAGAATGAAACGGCTATATGGGTCACTTCTCAATAAATCTTACCTCGATACACCTGTACACCTGTCTATGTAATGTTCAACTCAAAGAACTTTAAAAAATTGAGACTTTCAGGGGCCTTGCTGCTTCTGTTTCATCTTGTAATCAGGTACACCATCTGCAGGTAGGGATGCTTCATCAAGCCCCTGACTCTGGTCCTACAATATCCAGCCATCTGTGGGTGGATCTGGATTAACTGGTGATGGAGCTAAATCTTTTATGCGTTTGACACCTGCAGAAAATCCTAACAGATCAAATCGGAGAACCATCCGTGCTGCATCAGCAGAAAGCAGAACCTTCAGGGAAGTGAGATCAGGAGGGGACTTCTCACCGTGAGTTTCACTGGAGTGGCTGAACCATCCGAACTTTCCCCGCTTCTTATCGGACAGGTCTCCCAGGGATGGCCCTGAAGACATAGGAAGACTCTGCTGAGACAGCTGCACTTAAGACAAAGAGGAATACGCTGTTCAACAAATCCTCCTCCTTCAACTGCAAACCATTCATCATGACCCCATTGCTGTCCTTTACCCTAGCAGAGATGCACTCTTGTTTGTTCACAAATTTTCAATGAAAAAACATGCCCTCATCTGTGCTAATGTCCATGGTAGCAGACGTACTCCCTTAACCCGCTTTCTCTCAGGGACTAGAACTGGATCAAAAAGGGACTCTATTTGTTTCCATTTTTGCAGGTCAGCATGGCTAAGCCCTGTTCAGTGAATTTTTACATGTGGTGGTCCTCACACTGGTTTGGAGAAAGCCAGAAGTAGCACTGGGGGTGGATGAATGGAGAGGCACGTGAATTTTTTTCAGTGCCTTAGAGATCATCCAACCCCCTTGCTTGAGGATAAACTGAACAGAATGGCAGGGGATCACTGCTTGGGTGATTGAAGTTCAAACTACCTCACTGACATGTCACAATACATCAAACTGAAGGATACAATGGTCTACAGCACTGGTACTACTGGTACACGTTCTTTTCACCCAATACGCCACAGTTTTCTGCTACAACGCGTAACTGTTTCACATTTAGAAGTATGCTGATGACACAGCTCTCTTGGATGCATCAGAAGGATGGAAAGGATGGATATTGCTGACAGACATTCATTTTACGCCTCCTTATAAGTATTAAAAACTCACTCTTGTTCAGAAACTGCAATTATTTTCTCTATTCTTTCTGTCACAAAAAAACTCAATCATAGAGTATTAAAACAAGTTGAAGTTTCTGTTTTATTATACTGATGTCATAGCGTGTGGCAGGACACCCTCAGGTGTTGCTTGGTTAAAGGGTCGTTTTCCAGGGTTAAAGCCTGGAAAACGAAAGAACTAATAGTTGACTTTGGTAAGTCTATATTAAAACCTGGACCAGTCCTACTACTGTAGAGGGGGCTGACAGAGAGGATCACAAACTGGAATGGACATTTTAAATCAACCAGTTGTACAGGAGACACAGAACAGGATGCATCCTAGGAATGCTGCGATCTTTAAAAATCTGTAGCAATCTGCTATGGATATTTGATCAGCCTTTAGTTACCAGTGTTCTGTTTTACACGGTGCTGTGCAGGGAAGGGGGGAATAGGTTAGTAATTCCAAAAGAGCACATCTATGCTCAACAAGCTAATCAGTGGTGGCGGCTCTGCAATAAGACAAAAAACTGGACTCTTTGATGAAAGTGTTTGGCTAGAGCATTTGTAGAACATCATTGATTAGGACAGCCCCCCCTTCATACCGCCATCCACAAGTAGAGGAGCATGTTTACAGAAAGACTGCTCCTCTCCAGGTGTAGGACAAACGGAATCAACACCCCATTTGTCCTACATACCATCAAATTTTACAACTCCTTGTTGAGAAAGAGAAGGAAATATAGTACAGACCTTTTTTTTTTCTTTCAGGCATATGTGTGCTTTTTCAGCATCTCTTTCTCGTTATTCTGCTGGAAATTCAATGTCCCATAACAAGTCATCCATAAGGGATGAAAAAAAATACTTCTAAGTTAATTAAGTCTTGGTTTATGACATCCCACCCCCCACCAGGGCCTCATCTTACTTGGGTTTCCATCCTCGTCCAGGTCGTCCATGTCCTCCGCCTGAGTGATCCAGTCCATGTATCCACACAGATCCTCCTCCATCTGCTGTTTCTCCCGCAGTTTCTGGAAATCTCCTCGAGCTTTGGCCTTCTCCCTTTCTTTACTGAACTCTCTGCAGCAATCACACAGACAATGCAAACTCCCAGTCTGACCTCGCTGACCCAAAATTATCCCAATGTTTTTAAACAAGCTACTAACCCGCTCAAGACTCCCAGAACAAGATTAAGGACAAAAAAGGAACCAAAGATCACCAGACTGACGAAGTAGACCCAAGGCAACTCGAAGCCAATGGCATCGTTCATCTGCAGACAGTGAACAGTGAGAGCCTAGACAACCAGAAGAGAGCTGGGATTTCTGACCGCAGGCACTGTGGCTGCTCACCCAGTACAGAACATCCGTCCAGCCCTCCATGGTAATGCACTGGAATACGGTCAACATGGCGAAGAAAAAGTTGTCAAAGTTAGTGATTCCACCGTTGGGGCCATCCCAGCCTCCTCTGCATTCTGTTCCATTTATGATGCACTGGCGGCCATGACCAGCGAATGCACATGGTACCGGTTCATCCTCCACAAAATTATCTGCAGACAGGAGCACTTTTAAACATTACACAAAAATACGGAATAATGAAATATTTTTGAAGCCTTAAACCGACTAGAAAAATTCTTAAATAGTTTTTAGGTGATTGTGACCAGAGCAGTTTGGCTTTTTTTTTAAACATTAATATCTCCTGAACCTGTCCATCACCTGTTATGATGTAGTAACATGTCCTGTGCATGCGGCCAATGAAGAGCTCCAGGCCGATGATGGCATAGATGATGATGACAAAGAGGACCAGCAGGGCGATGTGAAGCAGAGGGACCATGGCTTTCATGATGGAGTTCAGCACAATCTGCAGACCTGAAAAATACACCAATGAGCGTGTCTTCTACCACAGTTACTCATAATTATATTTCTTTAGTCACTCACTGGGGACTCCAGAAACTAGTCTGAGGGGTCGAAGGACTCTGAAAGCTCTCAGAGCTTTGACGTCAAGCCCTCCTGGCTTTCCGGGCATATGATGAGTGGTGGCCTGCTCACCACTCGACTTATGAGTCATTGTCTCCAGAACTACACTGAACAACCTGCAAATAAAAAGAGCGAGAAATCCTTCAGCTTCTGATTTTAGCCTTGCATGGGTGGGACCCAGTCTGTGAAGAACCAAAGACAACTTTAGCACAGCACAAGGGTGTCACTTCTCAATTTTTGTTTTTGTTCACGCAAAAAGGAAGAAAAATATTGGAAAGAAAAGCATCAGATACTCTTCCTCAAAGCAACACTAATCTCATCTATAGCTGAGCTCCTAAGTAACCAACAAATTCTGAGGTTTACAGCAGCTCGATGTAGGTAACTGACAATAAAGACTTAAAGTCTTTGTCGTAAAAGTGCCCTGTCTTAGTAGAAAGATAAAAGCGACACTCTGCTCCATTTCCAAAAAAAGTTGTTCAGATTACTTTTTCAACATCAGCTTTCAAGGCTCGAAATAGAGAAAGAACTATGTTAAAATCAAATCTGACATACACAAAAATTAACATCAACCACAAAACATCTGTTTTCATGCATTTATCTATCTGACAGAAATATTTCAAGAAACGCTGAGAGCAGATCTTAAAACCTGCTGTTTCAAAGCACAACAAAAACGTCTGTAATTGTCTTTTTTTTTTCTTAGCCGAACTTTGTGACCCAGACTGTATTCTTGACTTTTCAGCTTTAAGCGTCTAAACTGAAACTCAACAAACTCCTAAAACCCAGCATCCCACAAAAAGAAGTAAAGCAGCCCCCTGTAGTGTTACCATAGCAACCAACTTTATCATTACAACTGTCATCCCCTCTGGGATGTCTGGTTACATCACCAGCCTTCAGCAAAGTCACATAGCAACACAAGGTCCAACATTTGTTCCTGCTGCCAGCATCAGAGCCAAAGTCTGTAGAGATCTGCAAGCCAACTCCAAGCCAAGAGGCTTCAGGTTTGCTCACCCCACAATGACGATGACAAAGTCCAGCAAGTTCCAGCCGTTGCGGATATAAGAGCTGGGATGCATGACCAGACCATAGGCCAGGATCTTCAGAAAGGTCTCCACTGTGAATATGATGAGGAACACATACTCCACTTGTTCCTGTAAAACGTGAAGCTGGGTGTTAGTGTCCTCTTTTGTTATGATGCCATTTAGGACAGAGGGCCAGACTTATGTTCTGACTTTGTGTTGTTTCATAAATGTTATTTTATCAAGCTCACACTATGAGGGCCATTTTCTGGTCTGTGCCGACTTAGCTGAGACAAGTGGTCTGGTGCTTGTCCAAGAAAGACAGACAACAGAAAACTAAGTTGAGCCATCTTTACATATGCAAAAGTATCCTTGGGGGATTTATGGAAAAAGTTTCCACTGGACTGATCACTCTTCTCTCTCTATCATGCAGCAATGTAAGCATTATGCCATTTAGTTTGGTTTTTCAGGGATGTTTTGGTCAATTGTGCTCAGCTCCTATAAGTGTCTGGTTTTGAGGTCATCTGCCTTTCCACCATCTTGTTTCTCCATGACTATGTCGTGTTTAAGTTTTTTAAATATTGAAATCTCTGCCCCCAAGCCTGGTCTCCTGCATTATGGATCCAACACCTTCTTATACACTAAAAATGTAGTAAAGTCTGGGTAATGCTCACTCCATCATCCAGGGAAAAGAAACAGAAAGCCCCTCTGTATCACCTCAGGATACCTGTTAACCCAGGTCCTGTACGTTTTTATTATTATTATGTTTCTTGTTATGTATTAATCTATTTGTTGATTGGTATATTTCTTTGCAAATGTTGTAACTTGTTCATTTGTTCATTTAGCCTGTTACGATAATCCATTTGACTGAGGGTGGGGTTATTCTAGTTAATGTTATTTAATTTTTCATAAAGGGACAGATCTTTACTGTTTTTGATGTCATTTTGGTTTCTGGGTAGGAAGATTTTCCTTTTTTTCTTTTGGAGGGGTATAAGTGGTAAAAAAGTAATATTTTACACCTTTTATAGAAATTTTCTACAAAAATTGGGCGGCCGTGGTGCAGCGGTAGGGCAATCAACACATGATCGTAAGATTACAGGTTTGATTCCCGCCTTGCACACCATGTGTCAAAGTGTCCTTGGGCAAGACACTAAACTAGAGGTAAGATCGGGCCTAAAAAATCCAGCCCGACCCGACACAGGCCCGCGGGCATTAAAGCCCAACCCGGCCCAATCCCGACCAATTAACTTGATTTGCAGGCCCGAGCCCGAAGCAAACCCGAAATTTCAATTTTTGGTAGAAAAAAACGCAAGATTTAAGGTTAAAATAATCTACATATTTCTATGATCATGATAAATGCATTTGCACAACGAAATAATGCTGGAACACAGAATAAGAGTCCAGACAAAGAGAGTGAAATAGAGATCTTGATGCACACTCGCTTCATTACGCGGAGAAATACTGCAGCCCAGCATCTGAGCTTCCTATTTAGTAGCAGCTATATAGCAATGACCTTACAGCGCCTTCTCTGTTTTAACCAAATTATTTATTTATAACAAGTATTCCTTAGTTTAATATCCACACATCGTTTTAGTATACATTTTTATAAACACTTCCGGTTCCGGGTTACACAGCAGGACGCGTGGCGTGCCTCTCTGCGAATACTACTATCTTCAAAATACTTAAAAAGTTGATTTTCTCCAAAAAAAGAGCTGACCATGCCCCAGAAGAAAACCTAGGAATATGAAGACCTCAAAAAGACTCTTGACATTATTCAAAACGCTGAAAAGTTTTATGGAACAAGTGTCCGCTAAGCTAACACCACTTTGGGAAATGATGGAAGAGTTCCGACGATTTCGGGCTCAAAACGAGCAGCGGGAAAACCGGGTCGAGATTCTGGAGAAAAGACTGGATGATGTGGAACAGCAAGTAAGGATGAATAATGTCATTCTCACTGGAGTACCAATTAAAACCGTAGCGAAGCTGACAGCAGGAGCTAGCACTGCTAATGCTAGTGCTAGGGTAGCTAGCAGTGCTAACACTGAGAAAACAAATGATTAATCACTTATTGAAAATTGTTAAATTGATTGACTTTTGATGATATTACTTCAATAGCTCCAAAAATTGATAAATTGATTCAAAAATCTTTCCTAATGTAGCATAATTTTGAACGTTTTTAACTTTTGATACTTGATGAAAGTTTGCTATGAAAATTCCTGAAACAGTGTTGTCTACTTTACTGATATAGTATTATGTTTTATTCATATTAATGACTTTTATAAGTAACATAATCTGCATATATTTCAGATGACAGATCTGCATTTGCCATGTTGATTTCTAAAATAGTTATTTTTGATTTAATACTTAAGTAATTCATCTTTGTCATGTGCTTTATCGATACCTTATGATTCTTAATTCTGTCTGATAAAAGCTAGGAACCGGATATTGATAAATCATGTAATAAAATGGGTTTAGTATAACGGGGTGGGATTATATAAGTTCGCTTCCTTCCACTCCCTTTCAAGCAATATTTAATAATATCTCTAATTATTAATATTAAATATTATTATATGGGCTGCACGGTGGCGCAGCGGTTAGCGCTCTTGCCTCACAGCAAGAAGGCCCCCGGTTCAAGTCCCGGCTGGGGGACATGAAAAACTACATCAGTGGGGGACCTTTCTGTGTGGAGTTTGCATGTTCTCCCCGTACATGCGTGGGTTTTCTCTGGGATCTCCGGCTTCCTCCCACCGTCCAAAAACATGCTTCATAGGTTGATTGGCAACTCTAAATTGTCCATTGGTGAGAGTGTGAGAGTGAATGGATGTGTGATTGAGGATATTCCACCCAGCGACAGACTGGCTACCATTCCAGGGTATCCCTTGCCTACGCCCAAGTGACCGGGATAGGCTCCGGCAACCCCGTGACCCCGAAAGGGAATAAACAGTTAAGAAGATGAATGAATGAATGTCTAATTATCCCAAGTTTGATTAGTTACTGTATGAATGCATAACTGATGATAATATTGCTTTTGTGTATTATTTCTACTTAATTGCTTGAAATAAACCATTTCAAATCAAATCAAATCAAATCAAATCAAACATATATTTATTAAAAGAGTCTGCAAGACAGAGGCCCAGCCTGACGCGACCAGGACGTAATGATTGTCATTTTAGCCCCCGACCCGACCCGAATTTCAGGCCGGGTCGGGTTCTGACTTGGGCTCGGGCTTAAGATCTTACCTCTCTACTGATCCCCACCTTGCCTCTGCTGGAAGGTTGGCGCCAGTGTTTGGCAGCGGAGCCGCCACCAGTGTGTGAATGTGTGTGTGAAATTGTTTGTGACTGTAAAGTGCTTTGGGCCTTGTAGGTAGAAAAGCGCTATGTAAGTATACGCCATTTACCATATTATGATATGAATCAAACCAAATCACTGCATCCCTACAAATAACTTAAAAGTTAGCATTTTGTAAAGTATTCTGATCCAAACCAACTGATGATGATATTGGTACTTTATTTTAGTAGTAGATGTGTGGATTCTGTTACATACAGAATGCCGTTGAACAAAGATTACATTTTGAACTAGAAGACAACAGATTTTCACTCTTAACTCATTGAATGTTTGCTGCATTCTGTAGGAGGGTTTTGTTGAAGATCAGCAGGTCTTCTTCTCTGTAGATAGTGAAATACACAGTAATGACTGGCACAAAACCGCAGGGCTCCAGCGCAAGTAAGCCTCTAATGAGCGTGTTGCTCCACCAGAGTCAGCGATGTGGAGCGTGAAGGAACTCTTACTCCTACAGGAAGTGACTGATGCAACAGTGTGAGCAAATAAATGTGAAGAGACACTGCTAGAAGGAATGAGGGAATGCTGTGGCCGAAACCCAGAAGAAATGCCCTCAACTGTCAGGGCTGTGCTGCGAGTACTCACCAGGTCATGGTTTGTGGAGTTGGAGTCATCCTCAGGAAATGGTTTTGAAACTCCAAGAGCAACACAGTTAGCAAAAATGGCTAACAGGATAAAGATATCAAATGGTCTGAGGCAAAGAAGGTTAACTCAATAACAAATCTTTTACTAGTCCAGGCAGACGTTATTCTCCTCACAGAGACCAGGAAGCCAGATCCCAGACCCAAAAAAAGAAGCAACCTCCTCTTTTCAGCCATTCATCCATCCACCCAGTCATTCATTTATCCATCCATTCTCAATCTAAGGTATTTGTATGGAACAATCAATCATCTCCAAAAAGCAAAGAGGGGGTGAGGGAATTTGCAAAGCCTCCACATCTGGATCCTGTCCAGCTATGGGTGTTCTAAACAGAAACAGAGACAAAGTGCTTGCATCTAACCTCCACTAAAAGAGTCTGACTGACTGTTCCACACCCAAACAATTGTTAAAGACGAAGGGGATCTGTTCTGATGCTGAAGATACAGTACAGTGCTTTACAGTTCCCTAGGCAGAAAAACAATTATTTTCATTGAGAACTTTGGTTTAAAATAAAGGATACTTCCACTCCACAATTGACAGGGCCGCTCGTCTGATGGGGTTGTTCAGCTTTAGACAAAATAGTGCTCGTGGAGCTCGCTGGACTTGATTACTGCCTTGCACCTGAAAGAAGAAGTAACTCAATAACTCTATTGTGTGCAGCCCGTAACCAAACATTGGTAAAAAATAAAAGCTAATTCGTTACCACCTACAAAATGATAGTGAACTTATATACACCTTCACTAATAGGGTCACGTAGGCATGGAAGTAGCGGCAGAAAGCGGCCTTTAATAATGATAATAATATTAATAATGGATTGGATTTATCTGAACTTTTCCAGATGCTCAAAGCGCTTACAGTGTGTCCATTATTCATTCACTCCTCATTCATAGTTGGTGATGGTAACTACTGATGTAGCCACAGCTGCCCTGGGGCAGACTGGCAGAGGCGTGGCTGCAAGTTTACCCCTATGGTGTAAACGTGCCTACAGCCATCACCGGGACATTCATACACATTAACAAACCAGTGTAGCTGCACTAAGGAGGTAAGGAGGGTGAAGTGTCTTGCCCAAGGACATAACAACAGTTGGCTGGCGGGAGCCGGAATCGAACCGCCAACCCTTCAATTATTGGACACCCTGCTCAACCGCCTGAGCTACTGCCGCCCTTTACAGCGGAAGTGGAGCTCACTATCCCGGCAGAGACTTTGAATGATCTCATGAACCCAGACATGGAGATGAGATTACTGATGCTTTTGTAGGGCTTTTTAAAATTCAATAAATCCTCCATGTCTCCCATGCATTGTTACGGAGCCCCTGACCTGACATCGGTAATCTCATCTCCATGTCTGGGTTCATGAGAACATTCAAAGTCTCTCCCGGTATAGTGAGCTCCACTTCCGCTGTAAAGGCCGCTTTCCGCTGCTACTTCCATGTCTCTGTGACCTACATTAGTTTGAGAGGGGAAAAATAAAAACAAGTATCAAACTAGGGGATTTATTTATTAGTGTCTCAATGAAAATAAGAAAAATATCATAAGATTTTAGACTAAATGTCCTTTATTTTAATTAATACTCTTTTTTTTCTTTCTTTTAGTTCAGGATCAGAGAGAAGAGAAATATTAAAATATGCAGGATTTAGAAAAGAGGGTGAAGAGCAGAAGTATGGACAGATATGTTTTATATTTCAAAATAAAAGTCTGTACCAAAAATGCTTTTTCATTTTCACAATAAAGCTGCATTTGGTGACTCAAAAATAAAATGAAAAATCAATCGGCCAAACTGCTTTTCTTCTTCATGGTATTTGACATTCAATTTTCAAAAAGTTCTCAAGTAAAATTAAACAATTAAACAATTAAAATGGATTAACCAGAAATGCTTTTTCATTTTTTACAATGTAACTGCATCAAGTGACTCAAAATTAAAATTCAATCCTCCAAAATGCTTTTTCCTTTTCTACTTCAACACTGCTCATTCTGTGACATAATTAAAGCGATACAGTGATCCCTCGCTATAACGCGGTTTACTTTTCACGGTTTCACTACTTCACGGATTTGCATCGTGCATTGTGTTCTGCATTCTGATTGGCTAAAAAGTCACTCCGCTTCTTCTCTACATGTGCGTCAATAACGTTGCAGTTTCATATGTACACGTACGTAAATCAGCTTGCCAAATTAACATTACGTACGTGCAAATCATCTTGCAATTTTCGAGTTTCTCTAAAACTCTAGAAAAAGAGCAACAACAACTGCCTATCACTGTTCTCCTGAACAAACACAGCTGCACCGCGGGCTTCAAGAAGAAAACACTGCAGAGCGGAGTCAGGATGCAGCGGCTCAGTCTGAAGAGCAGTGAAATACACCTGAGTCACTATTTGTCCCACTGTACTTTGTATTTTCTTCATAATCATTTAAAATTTTCTCCCGTTTAATCCAATTACTCTGGTCGCGGTGGGCGGGGCTAATCTCCGCAATTTGAAGCCTTCTGTTCAAATTGAAGATTAAAATTATTATTTGACAGTACAGTACAGTAGTAATTTGTTGAAAAAAACGTTTAAAGTACTTTGATTTGTGAAACAAATGCTTGAGCCTGTAAAATGGTTTGTTCTTTCTTTTCAATGTATAATAGAGAATTTAATTGTAAAATAATTGTAAAAAAAAAAATTAGGGTTTTTACTTCACAGATTTTGCCTTTCACTTTTTGGAACGTAACCCCCGCAAAAACAAGGGTTTACTGTAATGCAAAGAGAGGATTGCATTTTTGTTTTTATATCCACCTCGGAAAAACTATTGCGTAAGTCCTTTTCAGTCAGCAGTTCCAGGGGGGAGGTGAGGTCAGCGCTCACTCTTCTTCTGTCACTTCAGCGCATATTTGGAGCTGGAAAAAGCAAGAATATAAGCATGTGGACCAAGAGGTTGGGAAATTTTGTCAGAACCTGGATTGGTTAAGCCAGTGGTTCTCAAACTGTGGGTTGTGCCTTCCTGGGGGGGCACGGAGGCATCCCGGGGTGGCGCGACTCACCTGGTGGGGCAACGCTGCGGAGTATGTGTGTGTGTGTGGGGGGGGGGGGGTAATGTTTGGACGTTGGAATTTTTTGGCGGCGGAACATACATGGATGGATGTGAAGATGAAAATGGAATCTTCCTTTTGCATTGTGGCTTTACTTACGTCACAGAAAGAGCTGTGTTGAAGTAAAAAAGGACAATCCATTTTAGAGGATTGATTTGTTTTGAGTCAATTGAAGCAGTTACTGTAAGGATTCTGTGGTGTTCTTGGTCATGTTTTTGGTTCCCTTTTGTCAGTCACTCCACTTTCAGGTTCATGATCCACAGCTGTCTTCAGTTCAGATAATTACCCTCAGCCTATTCAAGTGTCTTGGTTTCTGGTCATCCTTGTCAGGTCATCTGCTCTGTTTTGTCACCTTTTGTTTCGCCCCATAGTTTTGTCATGTTTCCGTTTGTTTATTAAATGTTTTATTTTCTGTCACCAAGCCTGGTCTCCTGCATTTCGGGTCCTCCACCACCAGATCCTGACAGTTACATTGTGAAAATGAAAAAGCATTTCTGTTAATACATGTTCATTGTCAAATTAGACATTTCTAAATGAGTTTTGCTACACATTTAATAGAGAACTTTTTGAAAATGAAATTTCAAATACCATTTTCTTTATCATTTTAATTAAGTGACTTAATGAGCGGTGTTGAAGAAGAAACAGAAAAAGTCATTTGGCGGATTAATTTTTCATTTTATTTTTGAGTCAACAAATGCAGCTTTATTCTGAAAAACAAAAAGCATTTCTGGTATATACTTTTATTTTGAAATATGAGACACATATGCTTGCATACTTCTGCTCTTCACCCTCTTTTCTAAATCCTGCATGTTTCAATATTTCTTTTCTATCTGGTCCTGAACTAAAAAAATGGTTATTATTTTATAAAAAGGATTTTGTTATAGTTTATAAAGATGCACACCCAATGAACCAAGAGAGCATACAGGAGAACTTAAATGATAAAAGCAAAATCCGTCCAAAACAAGAAACTCTTAGTGTCTGTATTTGCTTTGCTGTTGAAACTGCTGTTTTATAGCCCCCAATTCCACAGTTAGAAACCTTGGGGTTTTATTTGACCAGGATTTATCATTTAAGGCTCACATATCTCAGGCGTGTAGAACTGCCTTCTTTCACCTGCGGAATATTGCTAAGATCAGAAATCTACTTTCTAAGAGTGATGCTGAAAAACTCATCCATGCATTTGTTACGTCTAGGCTGGATTACTGTAACTCCTTGTTAGCAGCGTGTCCTAAGAGTTCCTTAAGAAGTCTCCAGCTTGTTCAGAACGCAGCAGCTAGATTGTTAGCTGGAACTAGCAGAAGAGATCACATCACTCCTGTGTTAGTTTCACTTCACTGGATCCCAGTTGATTCCAGAATCAAGTTCAAGATCCTCCTGTTAACCTATAAGGCCTTACATGGAATGGCCCCGTCCTATATTAAGGACCTCATAGTCCCTTACCATCCAATCAGAACACTTCACTCACTAAATGCAGGACTGCTTGTGGTTCCTAGAATTAGTAAAAGTACGGTTGGAGGTAGAGCGTTTAGCCACCAAGCCCCTGTCTTATGGAATAACCTCCCAGCTCATGTAAGAGAGGCCGACTCAGTTTCTACATTCAAAGTTAGACTGAAAACATTCCTCTTTGGACAGGCTTATTGTCAGACTAGTTAGTATTCAGAGATTATTTAACTTAATGTTAATTTGTTTAGATTAAACTTAATAATAACTATTTCTTTTAAAAGGCTGCTAGAAGTTGAAGCTGGGGTAACTATGGTGCACTGGGGTTCTGTCCTCTTTTCTCTTCTACTTCTACCCTTCCTCTCCTCTATTCTTGATCATCATTTATCATTTAGTTCTCCATGCCTCTGTCTGGTGCAGTGCGATTCATGTATTGTCCCTCTTTTCCTCTCCCCTCCTGGGGAGTGGGAGTGCTTCCAGACTCCAGTTGGCTCATCCGTGCTCCAGTTCCTGACCGTCTACCTCGCCTTTGCTCCCGCTCCTACACCTGGCTGTGGTTCCTGTCTCCGGCTCGTCTCTGCTCTGTACCTGACCGAGTACTTCGCCTTTGCTCCCGCTCCTACACCTGGCTGTGGTTCCTGTCTCCGGCTCGACTCGCGCCTTTGACTGTCCCCCCAACCACGGCTGGATGAAGCTCGTCTGCTGGACTTTATATATGTAGTTGTAGATTTAGATAAGTTAATTCTTCTCTAAGAGTTCTGGTAAATCGCCTGTCCGTCCTGGGGGAGGATCCCTCCTTCATGTGGGCACCCCTGAGGTTTCTTCGTTTTTTCCTGAATCCGTTTTTTTTAGGAGTTTTTCCTCTAAGGGCAGGGATGCCAGTATGGTTTAGTCTGTTTAGTTACTTCAGTTTAGGATTTTCCTAATGAATTTTATGTTTTCTTTGAATTTATGTTTCACTTTTTCAATTACCTATACGAAGCCCATCGAGACGACTGTTGTTGTGAATTTGGGCTATACAAATAAAATTAAATTGAATTGAATTGAAAAAGCAGACTGATAAATAGACATATGAGTAGTTATTATTTTTCTTTGGGTTGTCTCGCCTATGCAACTGAGTCATCTCACCTGTGTCCTGATAAATCATCTCACCTGTACCTTAGGGAGTCGTTACCTCAATGGTATTGGGTTGTCTCACCTGCGCTCTAACATGACATTTTACCTGTTTCTTGGCATGTTGCCCTCTTCTTCTTTGCGTTCCAGTTGAACTTGTGGTTGAGTGAAGTGTATCTGTTCTTGTCATCCTCACACCCCCTTCATTTCCTCCGTCCAGCTCTTCATCCCACTCTAGATCCCTCTCTCCTCTTTCGTTTTCTACCTCTCCACCCTGGTCTCCTCCTTCCTCCTCTTCTTCCCCCTCCCCCCCATCATCCTCCCCGTCCACAGCATTGGTGTAGCCATTACAACCACCCCCTGGAAACACAGAGGCAAAGAATATTACTTTTCAGCACCTTGTCTCTTCAACTGCAGAAAGAATTTTCTTCTAAAAATCCAGGGACAGAAAGACAAAAGACAAAAGAATACGAAAGGAGGACAGAAGGTCGGAAGACAACGAAGACAGGAGGAAAAAAGAATAATAGAAAAGTAAAAGGAAAGGACAGTGCCACAACAGAGCAAGGGAACAAAGAATAAGTGAAAGAGGGAAAGAAGGACAGATAAACTGGATGAAGAAAGGACAGAGGGGCAGAAAATTTGGATAACAAAAGGACAGAAGACTTAAAAAGATGGCAAAAGAATGTAGTTTGGACAGGAGAAGGACAGAACACAGTATAGTAGATAAGTTGACAGAAGTATAGTAGAACAAAAGTACGCAGGAGATCACAACAGTAGAAAAAAATAAACAATGACAGAGGTGCACAAGGGCGGGGGAACAAGAATTTTGCCTGTTGACCTCTGACACGCTTTCAGCTCTCCGGTGTTGCCCTGAAGGTCACACAGGGGATCAAGGCAAGGAGAGGAGTGAGAGTGAGCCAGGAGGGAGGGGGGCTGTAGTGAACAGCTGTGACCTAGATCTGCATGTGTGAGTGATGTCAGCCGTGCTTTATGCGTTCAAACCAGAACGCCCTGCATGCACGTGCATGCTTTAGCATCCCCGCTTGTGAGGACCCTGACTGGCAGACTTACAGCTCACAAGAACACAGATTGTACCAAACTTCTACACAACCCTTCACAAAGAATTCATCACAAAAATGAAATGCTGATGACATGAAGTGAAAATAGGACTGCTCTCTACGGCCATTGTGAAGTCATTGCTTGCGTTTCTAGTTTCCTAAATTGCATAGCTCCACTTATTTTCTAGTAGATGAGGTATGAAAAGGTGTTCATAGATGTCTCATCAGAGTTTATGCTGAAATACAGTCATAAAATTAGCTTGACAGGTGGATGGATGGATGATCAGGAGTTTCAACTGCAAACTCTCCCAGAGCCATATCCAAACAAATAAAGAGCTTGGAAAGAAGAATTAAGAGTGAGAGCTGGGAAAACCAGGCAGTGGGTGATGATGGACAGGTGAGCAACTGAACCTTAACAGGTGTGGAGCAGGAAGCTAACAAAGCCGCAGAAAGGTCTTTCTGCTTTCTTAGGGGCAGAAATTCTCTCTCTATGTGAACCAGTCATTTGTTTATTTGTTCTTTGAAACCCAAACCATTGACCCCCCTCCCCAAGACCTCTGAGCCTGTAAGCAAAATGCCTTCATCAGTGACTTCTATCCAGTCCAACAACATGCTGCTCTCCTATCCAGATCTATACCAGTGGGACTGTGTGCCCACCTGACCCAGGTGACTTCTGGATTAGTGAACTGCAGAAATGAATCTAGCTTAGGATCTGAAAAACGCTATAGACCAGAGACCATTATACTGTGCTGTTGGAGATTTCTGGCTTCAACATTTTTCTGATCCCGAACTAGGTTGTTGCTTTGCATCCTCAATGTGATTTATCTCTGCAGCACACTAATCCAGCCTGCCCAGACCATCCCCCACCACCCAGCCACACAGAAACTTGTGTCCAGGACTGAGACAAGCCATTTTAAGAAAAGACTGGTAGCAACACTGCAGGAGCAAGACACCTGAACATTCCTGTCAACCCCATAAACCTCAAT
The DNA here is from genome assembly GCA_037389245.1 of Oryzias sinensis. Lineage (NCBI taxonomy): Eukaryota > Metazoa > Chordata > Actinopteri > Beloniformes > Adrianichthyidae > Oryzias > Oryzias sinensis. The sequence continues at coordinate 32,400,434 of CM074492.1, read as the reverse complement.
CACCGTCTCAGCAAGTCACTGCTCACCAAAACAGTACAAAAAGCCATCACTTTTTGTCTGAGCATATCATAGTCACGTGAGCAAAACTACTGTTTGTCAGCGATTTTTCCGTTTCTCTACTGATCAGGTCACTTTCTGTGTGAATGGAGGCACGGGAATCTATCCAGGTTGTTGTATTTCTCTCCTGACTTTCACTAAGACCTGACTAACTTTGTGTTTATTGTGTTTATTATACGATCCTCATTCATTTCTCTGGTAATACAATCAGTGGATGCTCTGTGAAAACCAAAAACAGTTCTTGCCTGAACCACAGGCCAGAGGCTGCAAGCGTGCTGGTTTGAGCAGATGAGACAGATGTTTTCACAGCAAACTGAAGCAGCTGCAGGCAAACACATTACCAAACCAACCGCATTGAACCAAAAACTGCATTCAAGAAAAAGCTGCAATGCTAATGCCAAAATACTGTTTCCTTGGTAATTTCTTGAGTTTGACCAAGGATGCAGCTCCATACTGGACACCAAGTCAAAAAACATGCTATGCCTACGTCACATGGACCTGTACAGGGGTTGACACATACATGTGTGGCAGGTTCTTGGGTTGTACCTGCCCGTAAAAGGTTGCAGAGAGGAGGGGCTGCATCTTCAGAGGAAGACAGGTGTGTCTTGTTGGCTCATGTGTTGTGCGTGTGGTAAGTGTATTATGAAATGTTTGGAGGAATATTGTCAGTTACACACACTTACTAGACAGTAGGGATGCTGTTGTATGGTTTCCTTTATGTATTATGTATTATTAATATTATGCAAGGAGCATACACCTTTTTTTAAAAAAAAAAGCAAAGTCTGTACGACACCCCTGCTTCTCACCTCCTGCCCTCTTACTTATCCTTGTGTGTTCAATACAACCAGTCGCCCACAGCATGCCTGTAGAAAAAATGTGCATAAACATTTTTGCCTTACGAGTGGTGACGATCTCATCTTATCTGATCCGGCAACATTTTGGGATACGAGTATCTTTTATCCATAAAGTCGGATCAGGGGATTTGGTTATCCTGATCATTTTGATCCTGTTTCAAGGTTTGAAAATGCCGAGCCGCACAAGTGGCTGCATCTTGATAGTTTCCTTTATGTTGGAAACTAGAATAGATGAAAACTGGTAAATAGAATTGCAATTCCTTTAAAGAAACAGTTTGATTGCTGTAAGCTATGCTATTTTGAAGGATTTTGCAGCTGTTGCTATTAACCCTTGTGCTATCCTAGGCACTTTAACGTTGGGAGTTGGGTCATCTAGACCCACTAGACAGTGGGTCATCTAGACCCACTAAACAGTGCTCTGAACCTTTTTTCTTCAATGATTTGTGATCTTCACTGGTGTCCATGGATTACATGAAATCTTTCCACCTTTATCCACCTTTGTCATGGTAGGGAGAACACGTCAATGGAAGGGGGGGGTCATCTAAGATAACACAAGAGTTAAAGGTTGCTTTTGTTAGCAAAGTGTCATACAATCCTAACTGCAGTGCCAGCTTTTGGCTTGAGGGATGCAGCTTGTTGAGCTCACCTGATTTGTGTGCATAATCCTTGATTTGCAACTCATACAATACATTTTGTGTGTAACTGTATGTACTTGCAAGTGTGTATTCATATTTACACTTGAATATCAAAAACTTTGCATCTGAGGTTCTTTTTCTGCATGACACCATACTGTTACTCACAAATGTTAACTTCTGACCTGTGTCTGGCTTCCACTCCTCTTTTCCAAAAGTGCATTGTTTGACTAATATGTTTTTTTCTTTGGTAGTTTCCACAACTCTGCATGTCTCCCTTCTCCTTAAAAATGGTCAGCAGTACATCTCTCCATTCATCAGGCATTCTCTCATTTACCAGTCAGAAACGCCACTGCCAGCTCTAATAAATTCTTCTGCCTCTCTTCCTGTTCAAGGTCAACGCAACAGTGGTTGCACTCAGCAGTTACCAGCATCTTAAAAAATTTAATGGGAAATGCAAACCCCACACATAACCAAGAAGAAAACCCCAATGATAGATGAAGTAAAAGACATCCAAAAAAAATTATTTTGACATGCATGACATTGTACATCACACAGGTGTCATCATCCTCTCCTATTCCCACACAAATGGTGCAAAAAAGAAGTGCTGTCTATTGAATGTAGCTTTCTTTTTTCCCCGAAAGTGTTTCCTCTTCTGTCTCCTGGCTGGGCGTTTTCCTCTTGGCAAAGAAATTTTCCAAAGACATTTGTTTTTTTCTCGTTTTGCTAGTTCCTGGGTTTTTTTTAGCGGTAACCTATCACGTGACCGAGAAGAGCGCCTTGGCCTGCGTCTAGAGCAGGGGTGGCGAACAGGTTTGACACCAAGAGCCGAGTGAGAGTCAAAGAGCCCCACCACACACTGACCTGCCTATACGTACACACAAGCCGTATTATTTTCCATAAAACACTCCACTCCCCACAACACAACAGCAAGTATTTTACTTGTGTTTGTTTCAAGTTTTATTTCAGTTGAGTGTGGCATAAAATAATTTTAACATCAGTAAAATAAAAGAAATAAAAAAAATCAAGATTTGTTTTATTAATAGTTTTATGATAGATCTTTGTCATGAAAATCAATTAATAGATGACATGTTTATGAAAGATGAAATGACTAAACTTGTGCACCGCAGACACAGGGACACAAGTATTGACCTGCTTCCTACTAGCTCAGCTTTGCATTTACTTGAACTCTACCGTCAGTACTCAAACATCATGCTCCTGCTCAGAGCCACCTCACTAATGGTTTTACACCCAAGATTCCCCACTTCCCATGAGTCTTAGGGGCTGAAGGCAGGGCTACCCCCCCCGCTCGCCATACTATTCTAGGCATGTTCAGTCAGGTGTCTGTGCAATTTGAAAAGCTTCAACTTGTTAAAAAGGAGACAATTTTTGTCAGATCAGGAAGAGTTTTTTTAATTTCCTCCAGGATACATTTTGATCTTTTTCTGCCATTAACAATTTTACTGCTTCCAAAAGCTCATAATAATAAACATAGTGACTTGCATTCCGTTCAGTAAAAAATTAAGAATCTTCCCATTCTTCCAGAAACGTCATGTGTTTCTCTTTATACTCTGAATTTCGCCATTTTGAATATGAGGGTAACAGTCTGCACAAATATAAAAAAATGTTTAGTAAATCTTTCCGGTATTGGGCGTAACCCACGCAAATGACTGGAGCAAAACACTCACACTGCCAGGCGGTCGTTTAATTATTTATTTTTAATGCCCTCTCAGGGCTCCAGACTAACTTTTTTCACTAGGAGCACTGTGGCCCCCAACTGAAAATTTAGGGGCGCATACCATAAATCAACATGCTAACCAAATCTACTATTTTCCACTGTATTACTAATAAATACTTTAATAATAGATGCAGAAATTACAATGTGCTGTTTCAAATTCAGTGTCACATTTTATTCTGGACTTTTGAAGATGCAACAAGAAGGTAAACTGACAGAAGACGGTAAACTGACAGCACCATCGCTGTCATGAAAGTACAAATAATAAAGAAAATACCATACATTTAGAATATAAAAAACAAGTTTTTAGTAACAAGTGATTACCGTAGTAACCTTTCGGTCATTTCACAGTTACAAACAATACTTAAATGTATGTAAACATTAGGGGATGGAAATTCACCTTGGTGACACCAAATATGTGCAGCCAAGATGCACAATAAGCGTGTTTGAGATCACCCAGATGGACGCAACACTGCGCAGATCACCTGGTGTGAGATGTATATTTTTGTTTTTGCTCCAACATCACCTGTCAATCAAAACAAAAATATCATGAGAAAGGGGTGGGAGCAAGACCACCAACCAGAGCGAACGCAGCTGGAAATTTAGTACTGCACTGACTGAAAGCTGCCATTTGACTACAAAACAATGCATTATGGGACATGTGTCCTGATGGGTTTTTGTAGTTCAGTGATCAATAAAATAATTTAATATGCAAACTGCCTCACAGACGGGCATCACAAGAGTGTGTGCTCGCGTCTCATGTTTCTGTGTGTGTGTCTGCCTGCGTGTGTGTGCGCTCGCGTCTCATTGATTATTTCATTGATCATTGACGTGCCCCTTCCATGTTTAATGTATAAAAAATACGGAGGGTGGGGGAGGCAAATTTACTGGTCGCACATGAGCGACTGGATGTAAAATTCAGTCGCACACTCTCAAATTTTGGTCGCAAAATGCGACCATTTAGTCGCAGTCTGGAGCCCTGCCTCTGATGGATTTGAGAGTTGAATAAAAGTGAATTACCTACAAAATGAGGCTCAGTAAGTTGAAATCATGATCGCGACACATCCAAGTCAAATCCATCAACCGACTTCGCACGATATCAAAGAGGAATAAGCAAACTAAAGAGTAGCTTGAATCACCCCTTTCCAACACTGATGCTTGCATACGTTAATACGCCCGGAAACAGCCTAACAGCATGGCTGTGAATTCTGCCCCCTGACTCACGGTGAGGAACTTTATACCCACAATTCCCCACTTCTCATGAGTCTTAGGGGCTGAAGGTTGGGCTAACCCCCGGATCGCCACAATATGATGAGACGCAAAGAGCCGCATGCAGCTCGAGAGCCGCGTGTTCGCCACCGCAGGTCTAGAGTAACATAGACGGATGTAACAGAGAATCGGGCAATTTTTCAAAATAAAACATCTTTCAGATTCAGAAATAAATAACTAATGTAAGTTACTTATTCTTTCTCTGCGGGCCAGTACCAAATGACCCACAGACCGGTACCGGTCCACGGCCCGGGGTTGGGGACCACTGCTCTAAAAGGACTTCATGATTCCCTCTGCTGAGGATCTGGATGAAGATGCGGATTTCATCTCCCAGCACTACCTGGTCCCTGCCCATACTATTGAAGGATTGAAGTAAAGGCTGATTTCTCCACAGAATTCTAAATAAGGGTTAATGGCTGACAAAGTGTGTTTTATTACTTTTTAACGCACGTCGTGGAAGCCTTAACCCACCTCCACTTTGCATCGGACGATTGCTTCCGCGAAATGCGTTAAAAAGTAATAACACACACTTTGTCAGCCATTAACCCGCTTATACCATGGTATAAGCAGATCTTTTTGCAGATCGATTGTGACAAAATAACACAAGCATTGAATTTTGATTTGACATAGATAGCTACACTTTTTTTGGCCTGTCAGTGTGATAAACATTGTACCCAGAAATGTTAATATCTCCATTATTAATAGATTTAGTTAACCAAATTTCAGAAATTCTAACAACAACCAAGTCCATCTTTGGTAGGCTGCGCACATTAAGATGAACATATTTGACACCAAACAATGATTTGAAATCAGAGGGAGTCTGGGAATATTGCAGCTCAGGGCCAGGATGTGGCTGTACATTTCCTGACAAAAGCAGAAGTTAGATCATCAGCGTTCTCCTTTTCACATTTGATTTTACCTCAATGCTTCAACACTGCAAAGTAAGACAGAGCCCTCCACTGAGTGAACAAGTGACATCGTGATTTAAAGCAAGGATACACTGAAGCTGAAGCAGGTCTCTGGGCAAAGCAGGCATCAAGTTTGTACCAGAATCCTACTGATTCGGTGACTGTTCTGAACTCAGAAAAGCTGCAGAGCATGTGCACAGGTAGCAAAGACCTTTCAGATCAAGGTGATTTTCAGTTCTCCCGCTGTAGGCCCAGAAACAACTGCTCATCCCAAGATCCCAAAATACCAATAGGCATATAAATAAATTAAGTGATGCCATCTTCCACAAATGTAAACACTTATCAAAAGTGAAGAGCACAGACCTCGGAATGAAAACAAACTTCACAGGAGCAAAGTGCAGGCTCCGGCCTGTTAGCTCATCATGCAGCATCAGGTTAAAGCCTGTTAGCTCTAGGAGGATGCAGTTGTCAAATTCCAACAGCATTCATAGATCCACATGTATACAATCCATAAAATATTGACTGCCAGGTTTAAAAAGATAAAAAGATGGGATAAACTTAACAGATAACACTTAACAGACAACAGAACATGCTGCCATCTTGGATTCCAAAAGCCTGTGCCACCATAGCTAACCATAATTTAGCAACACTGTAGCTAACTGTAGCTAAGCAGCTGTTAGGCATGATTCAGCTGCAGCTTATGCCTTAGTCATGTATGACCTAATGGGTAGATCCTGTGGCTAAATAAAGGCAAACCTGTACTGGGCATGAGGGTGGTCTGCAGATAATTTTATCCCTTGTTCTATCCTCGGCACTTTAACATTGGGAGTTGGGTCATCTAGACCCACTAGACAGAGCTCTGAACCTTTTTTCTTCAATGATTTGTGATCTTCACTGGTGTCCATGGATTACATGAAATCTTTCCAACTTTATCCACCTTTGTCATGGTAGGGAGAACACATCAATGGTCATCTTGACCCCATAGGATAGCACAAGGGATTAGATTGTAGACAACCCAATGAACACGTAAGGCGAATATGTTCATGCACTTTTTCTTCTACAGGCCTGCTGTGGGTGTCAACTTGTAGTGAACATTTAAGCAACACGTGAGGGTAAGTAAGGGGGAGTAAGAGTGTCGTACTGATTTTTTTAACCCACCAAATTCTGCATTCTGTGCAATGAGCCCATAGGCAAAATAATGGTACGTCCTATAAACCTGCAGCATTCGTATAGGTCAACCCTCCCCCTCACCCCGTACAGATGCATGTGCTCAACAGAAAGAAGGCTAAGTAGACTTCCGACCTCACACTTAAAGATTCCCTGAACTGAGCTCTCCCTTTGTCCTTCTCTTCTGTCGTGTTGGAACTCTGCAATATCCATCAGAAGTAGAAAGACGCCGTTTATCTGAGCTCTGATCCACAGTCGGAAGGCAGAGCAGATTAACTCTCTGGCACAGCAACACTCCATAACATGTGACGTAATACAACCTAATCATGAGGTTTGTTGAAGCCATCTTAAACCTGAAGGCAGCAGATTCTGGTCTTTTGGTTGTCTTTATGGGTGTTTTGAGCACCCATAAAGACAACCAATGGAAGGGTGACGGGTTGTGTTTTTACTCAGGATTATCAAAAGAGAGACACTTGCACATCAGAGTGAAGGTGAAGTGACAATGTGAAAACGTTTGATAAGATGAAGCTTCAGGCTCTAAGTTTACAGTCCTAAAATTACAGAATATAAAAAACGGTTCTCTTTCTGTTCCTAATCTTTGTTGACTTTTAGGATATGAGGGCCATGTCTTTTAGACTGCAGTGCTGCCAAACTTTAAAAGTCTGAATAGAGACTCAGCTCTGAGAACCAAGAACAGGCTTCTCTCACCCAAAGAGTCCTCAGTCCTCGTTAGCTCCTGGGAGGCAAGTTGGCAGTCCGTGCACACCTCACATATTACTAAATGCAACAAAACATGAAAGCTCTGAACTGGCAGCTCCTCTTGAGGATGAGGCTTCTGCAGTCCAGTCAGAAGGAATCAAAGAGAGGAGGCACGGCACTGTGCCTCCTGAGAGCCTGAAGGAACGTTCTTCCTGTCTCCAGCCACAGCTTTGAGAACAAAGTTAACGGATGAACAGTGTGACATGCACATTTTCCACTGGGAACAAAAACCCACTGCCATGAATGTGCACATGATGCCAGAGACCAAGTAACACCACACCAAACTGGAACTTTGCAGCCAGAGACTAACAAACATTAAATCTACTTCGCAAACAGCTGCACTTCATCCAATAACCCCTCCTTTAATAAAGAGTTAAGGATCTTCAACTACAGAACAAAGTCACATTTGTATTCAGGATCTGATTTAGGTTTTATTCAAGTTACAGTTCAAGTTTCTAGTTTCTATTCAGGTTCAGGTTTTGGTTCAGGCTCAGAACATAAACATGGTTAAAAGGGTGATTATTATAAAGCCGGCAGACTGAACCTGAGCTAGGGCGGTTTTATTGACTGAAAGAAGCCTGTGGAGAGAAGAGGGTGAGGTTATTTGAATTGCACATTTTGTGTACAAAGACAATTTAAAGTGCTACACATAAAATGTTAGAAGCAATGATTAAAAGAACTAGTAAAAAGCATGCCAATCTGACAGTCTGGGTCTCAGACTCACTTGGAAACCACAAAGGCCACAGCAGCTCAGGTGAAGGTGAAAAGCTGCTAATCTCATGAACTACCATAACATTCAGACTCCTTCATCTACACATCATAAACACAGTCACATGTCAGACCTGAGTGTCTGCATGTTGCCACATTCAGATTCCAGCCACAATCATTTCTACTTTTATCTTCTTCATCTACTAGACTCTGTAGTTTGATATGAGAGGCGGACAGACTTCTCCTGATTCTCCTTAAACTCTCAGCAGGGCATTCCTCTGATCTCTGGAATGTAAACTGTCAAAATCAGGTTTGAAATCATTTCAGTTATGGAGTCCAAAATTTCAATGAACTGTGCTGGGGAGCCAGGCTGAGACGGAAGATGAGCAAAAATGCTTCATTTGAAGGGACTGAGTGTGGCGCTGGTCCACTCCTACACTCCTCATTACATGCAGCTTCTCAGCAACGGAACACTGGGTCCAGGTGATCAGGAGCAGGAATGTCAGCGGCCCAGAAAGACCCTGGAACTAAGGCAGGTTTGGTCATGACTGGCCACATATCTGCATAACATTTGGGTTTGGGGAAGGCAGACAGAAGGTTTCTATGATGAACAGAACCTCAAGCAGGATTTCAAACTAAACCAGGACCGCAGGTCCAACATAAACCTGTGACAGCGGAACGGATCCACGGAGCTGCAAGCACACGCAGGCGCACAGATGACATGATTAGAGCACACTCCGCTGATGAAGTCGACTTAGGCTGTGGGTCATGATGCGCATGATTTCCTATAAATACAGTTTAAAATGTGGAAGTGATGGCACTCCTCACGAGGAATCCCAGCTGGCTGCGCCTGCGTGGAGCCTAACCCTCTGAACTGAACTTTACTGAAACTACGCTCTTACTTTTGCGGCTCTCCTCAAACATGTCCGCTGCTGTCAGTGCCGCTGACGCACGATCATCCCGCTCCTCTTCTTCCTCCTGGTCAATTCACCGCATGTCACTAGGACATGCACGGCTCACAGTGCACGGCTCTCCATTGCAGCTGCCTATCAGTTATCGGGTCCATCGATAAGCGGATCAATCATCTTCATCCACGGCAGAAAGCATCAAGAAGAACCGTCAGAGATCCATCCACTGCTCTGACCTGAACAGTGTGCCAGACAGCCTCTCCCTCCCTTTCCTCCCTCCTCTCTCTCTCCCTCCCAATTGGGATTAGGCTAAATGATAGGCGCGTGCATGAGTGTGTCGTGTAACTCAGACAGACTCTGTGCTGGCAGGTTGAGAGATTTAAAAACAGACAGAAAATAAATCCAAAGAAAGTTTAGTCATGGAGGAAACACTGATGGTAATACCAGGATTATAACCATGCTCCTTTTGTTTTTGTATGTGCATCGTATGCGTAATTGCAGATTCGGACAGCACTACAAAATGGTGAACGGACTATATAGTGCACTATGTAGTGAGTAGTAATGGAAATAGCCTTAGCCTTAGCTGGCTATTAAGATCAGTGGATAAGTAAGCTGCTGTTATATTTTCTCTAGTAGAATCGTGGGTTTGTGGCCCAGAGGCAGACACAGCTGATTTTTGTGCCATCTTTTTCTGTTGCTGACTTTCCAGCAAAAGAAGACAATCAAAAAGTTGTTTTGATTATGGAACTGTTGGTGGAGGACCCAAAATTTAGGAGACCAGGCATGAAAATTAAACATTTTATAAACAAATAGAAAAGACAAAAGCCACAGAGCAACAAAAGGTTGAAACAACAGAGCAGATGACCTGATAAGGATGAACTGAAAACCAGACACCTATAAGGCATCATTTTGCTTGCATATTGGATCCTAATGATGAAAAGTTCTCACCACTTGCAGCAGCTGCCTGCTTTGTCAATATAAATGAAACTTTTGAATATGTAACTAGTGACAATATTCAAGAACTGCTCAATACGGCAGAGGAGTAGAAGGTGCAAACAACACACTCAGAACAGGAGGAGGGGTCTGAAGATCATGTAGATGAAAGCAGGGGGAACCAGAAGTAGCACCAAGCTCATCGAAGAAGCCAGTCTTCAGGTTTCTCTCAAGTTCCCCTCAACATCTAAAGAGGTTCTAACAAATGACATATGGCAGCAACTAAGGAAGCATAAAGAGGAGCTTAAACAGCCCATCAGTTATGACACAGGAATGGAGTTTTGGCTGGAAAAAGGGGACTCACTTCATCACATCTTAAAACCTTTTGCTTTAGACCTGTTGGCTATGCCAGCTTCTCAAGCTTTTGCAGAGGTGTTCAGTGTGACCTCTGAAGCAAAGCCACTTTGGCAAGTGCATTTCTGAAATGAATCGGAAAAAATATTGTACCATGTGCTTGAATAGCAACAAGATCCATTACCTGATTTTGAAAATGTTCTAAATATTTATCTGGCTTTTTTTAATGGCTGTGCTTTGTTCAGCAGTTTTTTGTTCATTTATTAATAAAACTGTGTTCATAAAATGTTAGAAAAACTTATTGCATAATACCTCTTAAAAGCTTTTTTAATGTTTGTATATTTATAATTTATTTTCTTTGAATATGTTTTTTTAGTTGTTAATGCTGAATTTGCAGAAATTACAACTTTGGAAAACAAGTGAAGTCACGTTTTTTCAAATAAGTAAAATGTTGTGTGTTATTGATATGTTCATAACATTTTTCAAAAAGATGCTTTACCTTTAACTCTATATTGTTTTTAGTCAAAAGACTATGACTTAAACTAAATTAAAATTCTCTGTCCAAAATTAACACTGCTAGGATTGTATTGAATCATTGATTATCTTTGAGTGTCAACTTAACTCTGTCACTGAGGGTTTGGGGAAAAGGCGCAAACTGTCACATGAGTCGAACGGAGGGGGCCCTGGTCCGGTCCCGGTACATCGAGGACACTGATGTCCATACGGCTTGAGGAAAACAAAGAAACAGAGTAGGACAATGTCCTGGCTGATCCGGCCTGATGGCAGACTGACTTCAGATCCAAAGAAGATGCAACAAATTACCTTTAGATTGTTTCGAGTTTGTTCTCTGCGGATAACTTGTTGCCCCTGACACTGCTGCTGAACTGATGGACCTCTTTCTTGATTAAGTGCTGCTGAGGTGACTTTTGACATCAGGAGAATCCTGCAGTTTACTGAGGCTTGGAGGGAAAAGCTTCTGGACATGCCCCTGCTATCTATGTATATATAGCTAGCTAGATAGCTAGATAGCAGACAGCTAGACAGACAGACAGACAGACAGGCAGACAGACAGACAGACAGACAGACAGACAGACAGACAGACAGACAGACAGACAGACAGACAGACAGACAGACAGATAGATAGACAGAACATAGCATTAGGAAAAGTCTATGAAAAGATCCCATGACATCCCTCCCTCTAACAACTTCCTCCAGTTCCTCTGAAGAAATCCTGAAGCGTTCCTAGGTCAACTGAGAGCTGTTGTCTCTTTAGCATGTCCTGGGTCTCAGCCCGTTCAGACATACCCAGATACACTTGCCAGGGAGGCTTCCTTCTAGGTGGCACCTTGAGCAACCTCCACTGGCTATTCTTTATGTTGGTCATGACCTAGAGCTCATGGCCACAAGTGAGTTTAAGAACAAAGATCAACCGATATATCCAATGCTTGAGAGCATTTGGGTGTTTTGCGTGTTTGGGGGGATTTATGAGTGTGTGTGAGAGCATGTAAATGTCTGTGTGTGCATAAATGTGTGCGTGGTTTAGTTTAGTATGTGTCTTTTTAAAACAAATGTGTATGTGTGTGAAAGGATTTGTGTGTATGTGTGTCCGTGTTTTAGAGCATTTGGATGTTTTTGGGTGTGTCTGCGTTTGGAGGCATCACTAGTGTGTGTTTGAGAGCATCTTTGTGTGAATTTGTGTTTGAGAGGCTCTGTGTGTTTGTGCGTATGTGTGTATTAAGCCGTAGGTAATCCCTCCTCTGGTGCTGCTGGCCTCAGGGAGGATTTTCCTCCTCCTCTCTGGTTTGTTGTTTGTGTTGGAGTCAAATCCTGTTCTGCTTTTATCTCTCCGGTCGGCCTCTGCCTTCATCTCTGACTTCTGTTTGTGAAGGACAACCGTTCAGGAGCAGATGAAGCGCCTCTGCTTCAGACCTGAATCCAGCTCAGGCTGTGACCAACAGCAGAGAAAGTTTGACCTGCATCTGTGTCAAATGATTTTTTAGGAAAAAGTAAGGATTGTTCTCTTCAGGAATGATTTTCATCAGTTTTCCATCAAATCCAACTTTTCTTTCTTAATTTTTCCTCTTTATTTTAAATTTTCCCAGTATCTTCTCTGGACGAAATCATCTTTCAACAACAAACTGGCCATTGCTGCCCTCCACTGGACAGTCGAAAAATCACAACAAAAGAATGGTGGAAGACTGCGGAAATTATTGATTGATAATTTCTGACATTGATATCCCATCAAAGTTTTGAAAATAGTAAGACATGACCACACAATCTACAGCTTGGTGGCCATTTTGTGGCAAAATGTTAGATTTGGCAATATTCACGTTTTCCCGCAATACGGGAAAAGTACTGTAAACTGTTTTTCAAGTGATTTTCACGAAATTTCACACACATGACGCTAGCTTAAGTCTACACCCACCCTTGGAGCTTTGTCAACTTTTGACCTTAAGAAGTGTCCGCCATCTTGAATTAAAAAAAAGCACCTTTAGTAACAGCTACCAATTAAAACTCGTCCTAGGGTGGGGGTGACTGCGGTTAGCGCCTGCGGCCCATACAACACCACTTGCAGTTTTTCATTCTTTTTATGACTTCCTTTGAAAGAATATGGGAGTGGGGGCATATTTAGAAAATATACCAGTTTCCTAAATAAAGAACAGTAATACGTTTATATAGAACAATGATTGAAATTCTAGGTTTTCTGTAAACTCTGAATTTGACTTTTTGAATTCCTGCTTGTCAGTGCCCCACACTCTGCAGGATTATCTGCAGTCTTGCAAGTAGAAATACTCATCTGGAAGGCCCATACAACCCTGAAGTACATATGTCTGTAAGTCATGTGATAAGTAATATTCAAATGACAGTGTTCAGTTGTTGTCCTTTTAAAGAATGTCTGCATGTAAAACGTTTTAAAACGGTTGCAATGCTAACCACGTTAGCCAGTCTACAGCGTTTTCAATTTTATGTTAGAATCCATGCTAATCGTCCTTTATATGTGTGTGAATACTGGTACTTTTAGCACATATTACTATGGTTTTGCATAGAAACATATAGTTGAATATTGTTATGTGAAAAATAAGAATACAACACATTCAAGTTTATTATTGAATATACTTGTATTTCTGTATTTCAGTTTCACAGTACTTCTCATAAATGTCCAAAACGTACAAGCTGTCTCCTGGATGTTTTTTGAGGAACCTGTCAGCTGTCTGCCAAGCTAGAAATCCCAACAAAGTTTCATTGAGGGCAGAATGTGATTAAAGAACAAACATATATTGAAGAGATGCATCAAAAGGCTGCAGCTGAGGCTGCACGAAAGAAAGCTGAGCTTCATGCAAATTTTAACACGTTGCGACAGTAAAGTGCTGCTGCAGCCGCTATTGAAGAAGCTGAAGTTTTGGAATCAGCGGCTGAGAACAAATCTGGGGACCTAGAATGTATGAGCTTACACAGTGAATCTAAACTCTGACCACTCACAATTCAACTCAATTCATTTTATTTATATAGCCCAATGTTTACAACAATAGTCATCTCAATAAGGTTCATACTGGTAATTATAATAAGTATGAGTCATAAAGAACATAAAGTCATAGAATTTGCACTGCACCAAGCATGTAGAACTGAATGATGAATAAATTATTAAGAATAGAGGAGAGGAGAAGTAGATGAGAGTGGAGGTCAGAACCCCAGTGCACCATACTTTCCCCAGCTTCTGGTATGGGTTAAGCTCAGGGTTCAGGTCAGGGCTAGGCTTAAGCCTAACTTTGAATGTAGAAACTGAGTCGGCCTCTCTTCCATGAGCTGGGAGTTTATTCCATAAAACAGGGGCTTGGTGGCTAAACGCTCTACCTCCAACCGTACTTTTACTAATTCTAGGAACCACAAGCAGTCCTGCATTTTGGGAGCAGAGTGTTCTTTTTGGATGGTAAGGAACTACAAGGTTTTTGTTTTGGGGCCATTCCATGTAAGGCCTTATAGGTTAACAAGAGGATCTTGAACTTGATTCTAGGATCAACTGGCAGCCAATCGAGCAAAACTAACACAGGAGTGATGTGATCTCTTCTGCTAGTTCCAGCTAACAATGTAATCAAATCAAAGAGTTACAGTAATCCAGTCTAGACGTATCAAACGCAAGGATGAGTTTTTCAGCATCACTTTTTGTTGGAATGTGATCTCAATTTCTGCTTTATATTGCATTTATTTTCTATTGTGTATTCTATTGTTAAAGTGGTTTGTGTTATTTCCTGTTTTGTTTCTTGTCCAGATGTGCTGAATTTATGATTGTGGGTGTGTCTAAATAAATGAGGCAATCACTCCCAGCTGTGTGTTGGCTGACAGGGAAGTCAGAGAAAGAGGAATTTTTTGGTGTGACTTATTTGATTCTGAAGGAATTTATCCAGGTAAAGTTGACACGGTAGTCCAGGTACCACGCAGCACCGCAGTGCAGTTACTAACCTGATAACAGATAATATATTTCTGATCTTAGCAATATTCCACAGGTGAAAAAGGCAGTTCTACACGCCTGAGATATGTGAGCCTTAAATGATAAATCCTGGTCAAATAAAACCCCAAGGTTTCTAACTGTGGAATTGGAGGCTATACTTATGCCATCCAGGGAGACTATCTGATCAGACAGAGCATCTCTGAGGTTTTTAGGTCCAAGTATAATGACCTCAGTTTTTTCTGGGTTCAAGAGGAGGTCATTAATTGTCATCCAGCTCTTGATGTCTCTGATGTAGGCATTCCGTTTCTCTATCTGGTAATTCTGGTCAGGTTTAATGGGTAAATATAACGGCGTATCATCCGCATAACAGTGAAAATTAATGCTGTGTTTTCTGATTATGTTTCCCAAGGACAACATGTAAAGCAAAAACAGGATGGGTCTTAAAAGGGAGCCCTGTGGGACTCCGTAGTTGACTCGAGTCTACTGAGAGGAATGTCCATTTACATTAACGAACTGGTACCTATCAGATAAAAAGGATTTAAACTACTGGAGAGCAGATCCTCTGATCCCTATGTCCTGCTCTAATCTATGGAGTAGAGTACTGTGGTCTATAGTGTCAAAGGCTGCACTGAGGTCTGACAGGACCAGAATAGAAAGTAGTCCCTTTTCTGAGGCCAATAACAAGTCATTAGAGACCCTAACTAGTGCAGTTTCCATACTGTGGTGGGGTCTAAACCCTGACTGAAAATCTTCAAAGTGGCTGTTGTCCTGTAGGTGGCAGTAAAACTGCTTAACTACAACTCCTTCTAGGATTTTAGAAATAAAGGGGAGGTTTGATATAGGAAATGCTTGACTTTCCCTGCATGGGTTTTGCACCAGCACTAAAGGAGGCAAAGAGGAGAGTTTTCCACTGCTGCTCTGCGCCCGGGTCTTGTCTCTGGGTTGTCAGGCTGAACGACTAAGGCTAGCAGAAATGTCCCTAAAAATAAGAGCGGCACTGTCGAAATTGGGATGGATGCCATCTCTCCGCAAGAGACCAGTCTTAAACCAAAACGTGCTCCGATTGTCATCAAAGCAAACGCCGTTATCTGGGCAACATTTAGCTAACCAGCAGTTAAAGTACCTTGAATTACTTTGTGTACGAATTGTGCTATACAAATAAACTTGCCTTGCCTTGCCTTAAATGATGAAAATCGGCTGTACATTTCGTCACTAAGTTCGGCAGGGGACCAGAGAAAATTACAGTGTCGGACATCGACTTAGCAAGTTTACACACCAATTCTATGTTTAATTTCAGAACCTCTGTCTCCGTCGGGGGTTCAATTCAATTCAATTCAGTTTTATTTGTATAGCCCAAAATCACAACAACAGTCGTCTCGATGGGCTTCGAAGTAAAACATGAACTCAAAAGGATCATGAATACAGAGAGTTCAATAGGAAAATACTAAAATGAACTAACAAACTGACTAAACCATACTGGCATCCCTGCCCTTAGACCCCCCTTTGCGGTAAGGAAAAACTCCTAAAAAACCGGATTCTGGAAAAAAAATGAAGAAACCTCAGGGGTGCCCACATGAAGGAGGGATCCTCCCCCAGGACGGACAGGCGATTTACCAGAACTCTTAGAGAAGAATTAACTTATCTAAATCTACAACTACATATATAAAGTCCAGCAGACGAGCTTCATCCAGGCGTGGTTGTGGGGACAGTCATGGGCGCGAGTCGAGCCGGAGACAGGATCCACAGCCAGGATCCACAGTGTAGGAGCGGGAGCAAAGACCAGGTACATGGTACCTCCCCAGGAGGGGAGAGGAAAAGAGGGACAATATATGAATCACTGTACCAAACAGAGGCATGGAGAACTAAATGATGAATAATGATCAAGAATAGAGGAGAGGAAGGGTAGAAGTAGAAGAGAAAAGAGGACAGAACCCCAGAGCACCATAGTTACCCCAGCTTCAACTTCTAGCAGCCTTTTAAAACAAATAGTTATTGTTATTAAGCTTAATTTAAAGACATTAACATAAAGTAAATAATCTCTGAATACTAACTAGTCTGACAATAAGCCTGTCCAAAGAGGAATGTTTTCAGTCCAACTTTGAATGTAGAAACTGAGTCGGCCTCTCTTCCATGAGCTGGGAGTTTATTCCATAAGACA
>CM074492.1:32293234-32348549 GCA_037389245.1 Oryzias sinensis | reverse complement strand
AAAAAAAGGCTTTCAGCTCTCATCTGTCTGCTCAGCTGTTGGTCAGGACAAGTTAGAAAAAAGAAAAAAAAGATATTAGTGGGACTATGATAGAAGCTGCCCAGCGCCATCAGAAACTTCTGTTGTGCTGTGAAAGTTTGACAAAAGTTTCTGTTTCCACAAACCTCGGATGTCAGCCTTGATTAAACAAAAAATGTGAGTGTATAAACCCCACTAAGCACAGAAGTGGATGTGGGGTTTCATTGTCAGTCTGCTATCAGTGGACACAGATCTTCATCACAGCAGCCTCCCTTAATGAGTGAGGAAGACTCAGGAGCATCAGGTTTGTTTGTGAATCAACAGGTAGAATGAAACCTTGATTAAGTTATTTATCCTGTTTATTCTGCACTGTGTAAAACATCTGACCAATCATCAGCTCTCATTCGATGGAAATGAAGGAGCACAAAGGAGAAGCTCTCCTACAGCTTTTTCGTGGCTGAGGTTGTTTGTTGTCGATGACGTCATCTTGTCCATACTGCTCCAGTGTCTCATGTTGAAGCGTTAGAATGACGGGCTCCAGCACTGCATACACCACCTTCAGCCTCCGTGCACGCTCACGTCACTCTTACGGTAACTCTAAATCAAGCAGACATGCGAATCTTCACACTCACCCATGACACCCTCACTACCCTCCTCATCATCAACCAAGCGCCCCCCCCGAGGCGGAGCTTTGTGTCACTTCCTTCATTTTTCCTGAACACGCACGCGCATACACAAGCACACATCCTAACGCGCAGAGAGAGAGAATAGTGGAGAGACAATGACGGGATCGCGCGTTGTAGTGAAGCTACCTTAGGGTACAACGCGCATGCGTTCAAAAAAACGCATACGCTTTTTTGTGTTCGTAAGAAGAGATGAGCTCGGAAAGAAACCGACGTGCACGTTATGTCCGATGTTCCTGACCGGTGTGCGCACGCGTGTCTTCTTAACCTGCAGTGGAGTGTAGCGCGTGCACGCGCCGTCGCAGAAGAGGGAAAACCGATACACTGAAGCCAGCAGAGGATTCACGCGAGCGGAGACCCGCACGCGCAGATGCTGGGACGATCGCACTGCACACGGCAGGAATTATGAAGGTAACGCAGAGGTTTGGTGTCGAGGTTTTCTGGTGATGAGCCGCGCGCTCGAATAGAAGCGCTCTGTCAGCAGATCTGCAGCCTGCATAGTGCGCGTGCGTGAAACATATGTCAAAGGGTTACACCGCGTACGCGCCAATGTTTGCATGGATCTGGTCTTTGTCTCCTGCCACCGTTCGGCTATAGTTACAACAGAGGAAGATTTGGGGCCGGGGGTGCCCCAGGTGAAGCATAGCACATTCACCCTAGCAGGTCACGTGGGCTCAGGTGCTCTTCCTGCTCCTCACTCACCTTTTAGTGAGCTTAGATCATGTCAGATGAACATTTTTTTTTACCTCTAGACCAGCCTGGCTTCAGTCTTACTGATAAGCAACTCAGCAGGCGAGGAAGAGTTTTGGTTTGATTGAAAACAGCTGAGATGTTTCAGAAGGACATCCCACATTCTCATGCAGGTACAGTAATCCTGGAGCAGCAGATGACATTCATTGGTGCGGTTTGCACAAGAGGTGTTGGTGCTGTCTGCAGGTCAATGAGTAGCCAGAAGGTGATCAAACAGCCAACTCCCAACAGTCAGCAAGGGCACAAGTGAACAAACCCATAACAGACAAACCACCTTCTAGGTGGAAAAAGTACAAGAAACATCTTATCCACTCTCTTCACTGCTGGATTGAATGCCAATCTGAAGCAAGACTTCAGGCAACCACTGCAAACATGCACCTTTGGTGCTTCAGGCTTTCAGGGTAGGAGAAATGTATGTTGAAGATCAGTGAAAATCACCAAGTTACACAAAAGCACAAGATGAAAAAGTTTGTCCCGGCAGCACCTAAAGTCCCACTTCGTTTATCTCCTGATCTATGTTCAAAGTGATCTCAGTGGTCTGTTAATTATGATTAGGCTATTTTTAGCTAAAATCGACAAACCTGTGTCATTTGCGGAGCGGCAGGAGTTCATCAGAAATTCATCTCTGAGTTGTGGGCGGAACTGTTGGTGTGGAGTAAAGCTTGTGCTCATTTTCCATCATTCCTTTGTTTACTCCCACAAGCTGTTTGGAGGGGATAGAGTGGCTGGGATGTCACCCGTAGAAAGTGCCTTACCTTCCAGCCAAAGGAAGCCAATTCAGTCGCCATTTTTCCGCGATACAGGCGTCACCATTTGGAGCCACTCAAAACTGATTGAGTCGGTCTGAGTCAGCGTTTCCAGAACGACTACTGTTGCCGATCACGATTAAGCTTGTTGTAAGTTTGAGGTGGGGGCCAGTTGGCACCACGTGGTTTTACTGAGGCATCTGATTATAATCTGATTAAGTCAGTTTATGACTTGAATAACTTAGTTTGGGGTCTTCTATGACATCATGTCTGGCCAACATTGTGACAACTTAAGGTCACATGACCACAAATTTTTTCCACCAAGTATGTTTATGGTACGTGTCTGTATTGTATTTGCATTTTGCATTTACACCTCCAGGTTGGTTTTGTTTTACTTTAAGGTAACATGCTAATGCTATCAGGGCTCCAGACTGCGACTAAATGGTCGCATTTTGCGACCAAAATTTGACAGTTTGCGACTGAATTTTACATCCAGTCCCACATGTGCGACCAGTAAATTTGCCTCCCCCACCCTTCGTATTTTTGTATAAAAAAATACGAAGGGTGGGGGAGTCAATGATCAATGAAATGAGCGATGAAATCAATGAGACGCTAGCGCACTCACACGCAAACACACACACACAAACTCGCACACATACTCATGAGACGCGAGCGCACACGCGCGTTTCATTGAGCGATGCCTGTCTGTGAGGCGGCCAATCCGTGTGAGAAGAACAGGGAATGTAACATGTAAGTGGCTAAAATGCGTGGAGTGGGAGGGGCCTAGAGGTAGTGCGCGTAAACATCTGTGGGAAGGAAACAGAGGCAAATATCATCACAACCTGATATGTGCGTCTGAGCTATGAGAAAGCGAACTATCGATTCGTTCTTCCGACCTGCTGCTAGTGTACCAGTGCCAGAGTGTACAGCGGGGGTCTCATTAGCTATATTAGCCTACTATCAAAATGACTACGTTGCTACAAATACATAATGAGCATTAACGATTAAATGTTTATTTGCCCTGTAGTGCATTCTGCTGAGAACGACGCGTAACGTGACTGCTCTGTTGTGGAAGTTTAACTTCATTACAATATCAATAAATTATGTTTCATTGCTTTGATAAAATTAAAGAAATGTAATAAACAAATCCGATTTTTTTATGTCATTTTTATTTTGAGGATTCGAACAAAACACAATAAAACGGAACGTGCGTGACGACACCCCTCTGGGAACTAAACAGAGTGCAGTTAAACGCAGCCTGTGTTAATAAAAAAGAAAACAGAAGCCGTTTGAAAAGGTAAAGTATATAAAATCAAATTAATACAGTTAAGTTTGATTTCTGTGCAAATGCCAAGCAAATCAGTGCACGGGTAACACGCAGCATCATCCTCTTCTTTCTCTGTACATCTCTGGCAAAGACAGTCAGCCTGCGCTCTAATGACAGAACAGCTTCAAGCTTTTGCAGCGCCTGCAGACTTTCATTCAGCTCCTTTAGGTCTTTGCTTTTCAGGAATGTTTTCACGTGTTCTAAACAGACGACAAAGTGACACAAAACGTCACCCCTGGACAGCCATCGGACTGTGTTGTGTAGCAGGAGATCAGAATATTTGCTTTCAACTTCATCAAGCTGTAATGGTTGCCACTACAGATGAGTTTCAGCGCATGACGTAAAGATTGAAAACTTGGTTATTTATTTAAAAGTTTTATTTCAATAAACTTTGTCATCATGTGTTGTATTTGTCGTCACCCCATTGGTTGAACGGTACCAGCTGACAGGTGACAGCCAGGTGACAGGGCGACACCTTTTATTTGTAAGAAGACGCGGGAGCGCGCGCGGGGGGATGCAAAGCTGACAGAAGCGCAGAGGAGCAAACGATCTCTCATACGGATTATTTGCCTATTGAATATATTTTCCCAAAAGAGCTTGGATCGTCCGGTATGAGGATCTGTGCCAGCTTCTTTGACGGGTGGAATGCGTTCCAGGAGTGAGGCGGAGCGGCCTCCCACCAAACGCGTGAGACTGTCGAACACTCATTTTTCCTCCAGAGCATTTCTTTTTTTTGCTAGCAAAACTGCAGGACCTGGGTTTGAACTGTGGGTTTTTGAATATATTGTGTATTTGGGGAAATTGGGTTTTGATGTTTGAGTGTTGGGCGAAGTGTTTAATGTACGTTTGTCACGCTCACACAATACACGGCAGCACATACAAACTGTTATGTTTTTTTTTTCTTGGTAATATTAGAGGGCAGATTGTCTTGATATTTAATGCCCCAGCCATAGAACGGCATTGTGATGTTCCCCTCGTTGAGTGGAGGGTGAATTCTTAAAAAGCAATGCACGGAACTGACGGTGGTTCATTTACATCACTCACTAGCGGTCCGCCGTCCTGCTGGTAGAAACGTGTGTCGCAGGCTATGATGCACAGAAATGTTGAAATTCAGTATTTATTCTACGCGTTCTTACAGCATTGGAAAACGTTAAGAATGCTTGTGGCTTGTTTTTCCTCCTACAGAAACCATTTTAAAACAACAAATATATTTCTCTCCCCCATCTTTTTACATTTTCAAACATTTTTGAAAATGCTCCAGGGAGCCACTAGGGCAGCGCTAAAGAGCCGCATGCGGCTCCTGAGCCGTGGGTTGCCGACCCCTCGACTAACTCAATTATATTTCATTACATAGAAGAATTTTCTTTGAGGTGGGGTTACATATATTTATTGGATGGAAATCCTGCCCACAATTAAATTGAGTTCATCCAATGAGTTATTTTTTTGAGTGATGGGTAAAATTATTTTGTTGTGAAAATCAGACAATGTTGAGTATGGAAAAAAAAAAAATTAAATAACGAAAAGAAAAGCACCACAGATTTGCTTTGGTTAAAAGCAACTTGTGTATGAGATACAGTTGCAGTGCTCAATGTTCTGATCATTGAATAAAATGTATTTTACAGTTTTATTCATGTGACAGGCTTATTGGTGTTTTGGTACCGTTTTTTTTCTAAGTTATAATTTATCAAATAAGAACTGAAATATTGTCTCCACATTGTGACGTGTATCGGAATACTTATATTGCCAGACTCTTGCCATTCCACATCCAAATTTATTTTGTATACATTAATTTAAGTTGACATACCCTTTTTCTCCACCATCTCTCTCATGCATATAAAAATTAAATAAATGGCCCTGCTGTAATGGACTGGCGCACCTGTCCCCCACCTTGGCCCAACAGTAGCTGGGATGGGCTCCAGACAGGAATTCAGCAGGTTCTGAAGATGGATAGATGGAAAATAAATGAATAATAACAAAATAATAAACTGAACACTTGCTTTTCCATGTTATGGACAGGAAAAAACGATCCATGCAAAAAAAAGAACCTCTATAGCTATTAATACTAAGAAAAGTTTTAATGTATTAAACCCTACTTTATTTTTTAGGAAAACAAGAAAGTAAAGTGCCTTTAGAGATACAGAAAAACTTAATAAGATGTCGTTTTCACCAACATCCATATCAGTTTGCCTCAATTTTTGAACCAGCAGGTTAATTACAAAAGAAACTAACCAATTCAATTGGTTTAACTCTGAAGTCAAATAAATCAATGCTTTTTAGTTCAGCGAATGGCGCCATGATGCATGGTGGGGCAGTGGTTGGCGCTCTGGCCCCACAGCAAGAAGGCCCTTCTGTCAAATCCTGGGACTGATCTGTGTGGAGTTTCCAAGTTCTCCCTATGCATGCACTGGAAACCCCAGCCAGCTGACTGAACTTAAAAATGATTTCTCAACTGATAAAAAAAAGAGATTATTTACTCAAAGCTTTTTAATATTTTCCAACAAAAAAAATGTTTTAACTAACTATATTTGTAAAATATTACTCAACTCATAAAATATGTAAGTGCATTCAAATGTTTTATAAATTCTGTAACTCATTAAATGTGTGTAGCATTAAAAATATTTAAAATTCTTAAGCTTAAAATGTTTGACTTGACTTGAAATGTATTCTAAACAGGTATTGATGAGGTCTGATATTCTGGAGACTAGAGAACAAAAAACACAGATCCACAAAGATATTCATCACACTAATGTCCAAAAGTAACATTCCTGCCACATGTCAATGAGAATCTTTTCATGCTAACATTCTATGATAGCTTTTAATCTACTGGCTGTGATGCTTTGACCTTTGTGCTATCCTATGACCCCCCCCCCTCCATTGACGTGTTCCCCCTACCATGACAAAGGTGGATAAAGGTGGACAGATTTCATGTAATCCATGGACACCAGTGAAGATCACAAATCATTGAAGAAAAAAGGTTCAGAGCACTGTCTAGTGGGTCTAGATGACCCAACTCTATGGAGTTATTTCAGTCTCAATAATCAGAAATGCACACAACCGGTTTTACAAATACACACGCTCCGATTCACAAATGTCATTTTATGCAAACGTGAAAAATAAATTCGGAAATACACACCCTGTGTTTCACAAACACACACATTGTGTTTCACAAATGCACACTAAATGTTTTACAAATGCACAATAAGTGTTTCTCACAAATGTGCACACTGTTTCACAAAAACATTTTAGAAATTCACAATAAATGTATCAGAAATGCACAGTAAGTGCTTCACAAACGTGATTTTTAGTTACACGTGATGTGAACTCACAGATCATTCGAATTGCAGGATGTGCATTCAAAATCCCGTTCTCGTTTGTGAATCTCCCCGTGTGTGTGAGAGATTTTTCTACGGTGAATATTGAGACTCATCTGACGGAGCAGGTCAACTAATGTCCCCATTGGCTAGTGAATCTGTCAATCAAACTCATTGCAAAGCAGACGGGTTCGCTTTTAGCCAATCGAATGGCCCCTTACACTTTCTCTACGCTTCCTGCAGGTGGCAAAAGCCCCGCCCATGTTTGATTCTGTACCAGTCGTTCGTTGGCGTGTTAGCTTTAGCATGGCTTGTCGGCTTATTACATTCGGTTGTCAAAATGTACTGGCTTGCGCAACTTTTCAGTGGACCTGGGAGCAAGGCAACAGTGGTTGAATGCAGTTGACATAGAATCCATTGAACTCTGTACTGGTCATGAGATTTACAATGAACGTCTCACTCGGGATTGTTTGCTAATATGTTATCCTTCTTAGCTTTCATGCTAGCGTCATTTCAACACTCAGAAACGGTTCCCTTCGGTCTTGATCATCTGAAGGTGGAGGAGAAAAATCTTTAACTTCCACAGTAGGTTCTGTAGAACTGGCATCACTTTGCTCCGTACCACGCAGTGGGACTACATTGCCTTAAGTTCATCTCACTGTCAATCACAGACACCCAATACACCTCCCATTTAGCTGTCTGAGATTAAATTACATAATTTTCAAATATTAGAAAGGGGAATTTCAGCAAATTCACCGCAAAGCTGCAGATCAAGGTGTAAATATCTGGGAATTACATCAGTCTTTATTTTGTTCTGGACACCACTGGAAACACAAATTCATATGATGGTTTCTCAGATCGCAGCAGCATTTCCGCCTTCAGCGATCGTCGGAGCTTCGCGCTTATGGCAGGCCATTTTAACATCAAAAGGCTAAGTTTGACTATCCGGAATGAACATTGTAGATATCAGCAACGTATTTCTGACTAGTCGAAGGCAGCTGGCGGTCTGAAGAACAAAGCTTGTCCGCTGTGCGTCAGAAGGAGGACCGCAGAAGGCGGACATGCTGCTATGTAGTCCTGAGAAGCTGTGGAAACTCATCAGAAGTTCACAACCATCACAAAACCCTCGTCTCTGCCGCTAACACAGTCTGCTCCTGGTGCGTGTGTGTGTCAGTCAGCAGCCGGACACACAGAGAAAGCAGTGACGTCATCGCCCCGCCTCCCCTCTGCTAATGCTTTTTCTAAATGAATATTGTGACAGGGTGAGCGGGGTGGATGTTAAAATGCAAATGCAATCCCCTCTTTGCATTTTTGTTTTAATTATGACACAGAATAAGCGGTTTTAGGTATAAAATGAAAAAGCATTTTGAAATATTGCTTTTTCATTTTAATTTTGAGTCAAAAAATGCAGCTACAATTTGAAAATTAAAAAGCATTTCTGTTAATCCATTTTAATTGTCAAATTAGACATTTCTAAATGAATTTTGGTACACATTTACCAGGAACCTTTTTTTAAATAAAATGTCAAATACCATTTTATTTATCATTTTAATTAAGTGACAAAAAAAGTTGGGTTGAGGAAGGAAATGAAAAAGCATTTTGAAGTATTGCTTTTTCTTTTAAATTTTGAGTAAAAAAAATGCAGCTTCATTTTGAAAATTAAAAAGCATTTCTATTAATCCATTTTGAATGTCAAATTAGACATTTCTAAATGAATTATGCTACACATTTACCATGGAACGTCTTGAAAATGAAATGTCAAATACCATTTTAATTAAGTGACAGAATAAGCTGTGTTGAGGAAGGAAATGAAAAAGCATTTTAGTGGATTGCTTTTTCATTATATTTATGAGTCAAAAAATGCAGCTTCATTTTGAAAATTAAAAAGCATTTCTGGTTTTGACTTTGCTTTTTATTTATGCTACATAATCGCTTCCATAGAGAGGACCCACTGTGGCAGGTGGAGTGAGAAATCCAATGAGGAGGAAACCCATCATTATTTTACTTTGGAGGCAGAGGATGTTTAAGAACAGTGAGGAGCAACATTGTCTAAAAATTGCAGGAACTGTGGAGCACCGTGAAAGTCTCACTCGTCACCGGAGTGGACTCCACCTCCCGTAACAGCGGCGAGCGGGCAGGACTTTTGCAGTGCTCAGCAGTTCGCAATGTTCCTGCAGTTTTTAGACAATGCTGGTGTTTGTTGATTTTGAAAAATCCAGTTGCTCCCGATCCAAAATAATGGTCGGATCAGCCTTTTCCTAAATTAAAGTCCTGGCAGATAGCTCCATCCCCACACCTTCAGCTAAAACGCCTCAAAACTGTGACGTTTTCATGTCTTTGCTGGTCTTTGGCGTAAATGAAACGTTTCCCGCTCTTTCTCCCTCCAGATATTGAAAGTTCGCCTTTCCGTTTGCAGTCGGAGTCCTCACATGACGACTCTGAAGCGCCACGTTTGTCTTCATCCATTTGAAAAACCTGCGGCGTCCCTGATGATTGCCTTTCATCTTCCGTCTCATTTTTAAAACTATTTAAAAATCACTCAGTTTACAAACTACAAACAATTGACGTATTTATTATGTCACTCACTAAAATTTTAATCATTAGAATATCAAAACACGTCAATGTTTATTTTGACTTTTTATTAAGCTGATCTCAGTCATAGCAGCGCAGCTGGACGTCAATTTAAAAAGCCACTGTTCATAGTGTAAATATCCTATATTACAATGTAGACATTTGTGGCTTATAAAACATGTGGCCTCTATATGTAAAATTATCTTTTTCTTTTTAAATTTGCCGGGTGCAGCTTAATTTCAGGTGTGCTCATTAGTCCTGAAATTGCAGTAATGCTGAAAAAAATATCTTTAAAGGACGACATATGCTTGTTGATTTTGGCTTAAAACGGCATAATCATAATTAAAAGACCATTAGGAACGATTATAATAGTAAAAATATAGACAGGGTGGGACAGTAATAGTTAATGCGTCAAACTTTCCATTCCATTTTGGCTAAGTTTTTTCTACCTGTCAGTTTGCACAATTATATAAACCAGTCCTCCTTGTTGTTCTCCTTTTGTTATTTGAATGATGATGAGTTTCAGTTTAATGATTTGACAAAAGCATTGACAGGGAGTCATGGACACGTTCAGAACAGGTCTGGAAGAAGTTGGAGGCATTTTCATGCAGATAAACAGGAAGTGCAAGGAGGACAAGTGCCCATCTCATGTTCACATCACGCTGATCCTAAAAGAACAAAAAAAATCATTACCATTGACGCAAATGCAAAGAAAACAATTCTAATATTTATTTAAGGTACTTTAAGAAATAATAAAATTATATATTTTCTAGATGGCTATTTCTAGTGAGATGAAAATGCAGTGTTTATGGCATAATCCCCTTCAGGTCAAAGACCCAAAGTCATTTTAAGGCAAGTTACACCATGGCTTCTTACAGCTGTTTACAAATGATTTGTTATCCGTTTTTGAATCATGCAAAGTAGAAATTCACTTAGTCTCAGAAAAGGACAGCTTTAAGTGGCACAAAAAACATGTAAAAACTGCACAATTTCCTCTGACTGCATCTACTCTACATGAATCCATATGAGATCTGGACAGATGAGCTTCCATGGTTTCAAATGATGGAAAGGTGCTAATGCAACTGTAATAGAGACATGACAATATTCCAAAGTGTCTCCACTGCCATGTCTGTGGAGACACTTTGGAATATTGTCTATGTAGTAATACTGCTAAAGTAACAGAACACAACTTACACCTCCATTCCAATGTGCCACCTTCAGCCTGCAATTAAAATATGTTAAGCAAATTGTAAATAATTTTAACTCTATTTAGACCTTTGGCTAGTTAAAATGTGCATAAATATTTCCATGCTGCCGTATAAATCTAACAATGGTAATAGTTCAGGATGAATATATTAAATAAGTATAAAACTCACCCACTGACAGCTCTTTTCTGGTGAAATGGTGACTTTCTGGTGAACTCTTTGAAGTTCAGTATCTGGAAAAAGTCCAAATTAGATTTTTCAATGTTCAAAATAATGTTTCAATTACATTCTGGTCAAAACATTTACTGCACTACACAAACTATTGGGGGGAAAAATAGAGTAGACAAACTACTGATCAGGAGGAGACAAGTTACCTGGCTGGCCTTGGCGTCTACCTGGCAGTGAAACACTGAACACAACAAGAGCACATTGATTGATTGATTTTTACAAAAAAACATTTTAAAATGGAGATCAGTGATTTGAAAAAGCTTGAAGCTGCATTCACAACCCAATGCTTCCATGTAGCAACCAGGCTTAAAACCTTTGGCGTTAACTCCTCCCACACAACCGTTAGAGGCTTTGAGTCTGTGACAGTTTTGGACATGTGTCCAGCAGCAAACTTTAGCCACAAACAGAGGGCTCTGATGCGAATTTCACTCACGGATCACGTTTAGTGTGATTGCAGCATAACAGATCATTTGTACCTCTGAAAAAAGTCATGACTGTCGTAACTTACGGGCAGAAATACATTTTGGTTTGAACAGCTCGCCATATGCTACGACTAACCAATGAACATTTGTCACATTAAGCTCTACAATGATCGTAACACGTATGTTTAAACAACAGTAAACCACATTTAAAGTAGTAAATAAGAGCATATTTAAAGCATTTCATTTAAAAAGAAAAACGTGAACAATACTTACCAAATGAATCAGGGCTGAAGACCGAAGTGCCGGCTGCACCCCAATCCGATCCTGTTCCGGTGGTGGTCCCGGACGCACCACAACCCGCTCCAGTGGTGGTCATGAATGCACCCCGACCCATCTTTGCTTCCATGGGGGTGCCGGACGCTCCCCGACTCACCCCTGTTTCCAACGGGGTGCCGGACCCACTCTGGCCCCAGCTCGACTGCTGGCCCGACCCGCCGGCCGACTGCTGGCCCGTCCCGCCGGCCGACTCCACGCCCGACCCGCCGGCTGACTTCACGCCTGACATGCCGGCTGACTCCACGCCTGACACGCCGGCTGACTTCACGCCTGACATGCCGGCTGACTCCACGCCTGACACGCCGGCTGACTTCACGCCTGACCCTCCAGTCGACTCCACGCCTGACCCTCCAGTCGACTCCATGCCTGACTCCATGCCTGACTCCATGCCTGACTCCGCGCCTGACTCCGCGCCTGACTCCACGCCTGACTCCACGGCTGACTCCATGCCTGACGCCTCGGAGGGCTCCACGCCTGACCCTCCAGTCGACTCCATGCCTGAATCCATGCCTGACTCCGCGCCTGACTCCACGCCTGACTCCACGGCTGACTCCATGCCTGACGCCTCGGAGGGCTCCACGCCTGACGCCTCGGAGGGCTCCACGCCTGACGCATCGGAGGGCTCCACGCCTTACGCCTCGGAGGGCTCCACGCCTGACGCATCGGAGGGCTCCACGCCTTACGCCTCGGAGGACTCCACGCCTGACGCCTCGGAGGACTCTATACCGGACCTGCCTCGTCGGACCGCTCGGCCTCCCGGCCGTCCTCCGGACTCTTCTCGGCCTTGCTGGCGTGCCAAGCCCGGCCTCCCTGTACTGAGTTGCCTGTCACAGTTAGTCTCACGGGCCCCCTCCTCCTTGGTGGACTGTTGGAACCTCGGAGCGGTTCCTTGAGGGGGGGGTACTGT
The DNA here is from genome assembly GCA_037389245.1 of Oryzias sinensis. Lineage (NCBI taxonomy): Eukaryota > Metazoa > Chordata > Actinopteri > Beloniformes > Adrianichthyidae > Oryzias > Oryzias sinensis. Next base: position 32,336,045 of record CM074492.1, on the reverse strand, counting down.
CATGGTTTGGGTTTCTTTTGTCTTGGTTTTTGCTTCGTTTTCTTGTTCTGTCATGTTTTGTTCTGTTTCCTGTTTTATTTTGAAAGGTGTTCTGTTTGGTCATGTTCCTAAGTTTTACTTCCTTGTCCCTATCTGTCCTGAGGCGTCTTAACGTCACTAACGTCTTCATGTCATAGCTTAGTTTATTTCTTGGATGTTTCCATGTTTCTTGCCACGCCACAGTAAGTCTAGTTTTGCTTTTGTTATCCTGCTCGGCAGCGCCTTTTGATTGCAATAAACCCTCTTGCCCTGAAACCGTTTGCCTCCTGCCTCTGCATCTGGGTCCTACCTGCTCTCCTGCCCCCCATACCCTAACAGTTTATCTGTTTACCTTTCAGATGTCGTAACAGTCTTCATGTTTTCTACTACATTGTCAGAAGCCCTGTGCTGGACTTTGTGTAATCTTATGGGCTCCCCTTCGTTTTGCATAGTATTGATGATTTCTCTATGGTCGATTTTCCTCCTTTATCCCCGGTCTTTTGCATCTCGGTGGTCACAACTCATTTTTGAATCTGGGTTTTCCCCTTTATCTGATTAAGATGTATGGCCCTCCACCCGTCTGGATTTCTTTTCTGCCATGATTCTGGATGGTTCATTGATGCAAGCCTATCTGCCCGCTGTAAAATTCCTCGCATTTGTGCCGCGCATCGCCTTTTCATTCTTTGGATGTATGTCAAAAGGGTTTTGTTGCTGTTGGGCCACCTGAATTTTGCTATGTGCATTATTCCCCACGGTCATTCGTTCTTTTTCTTTTCTCTAACTTGTCCTGTCCAACAGCTAAGCAAACAGATGAGAGCTGAAAGCCTTTTGTGTTGGACATATTTTACTTTAACAACAGGGGTTGTGAATCTTATGATACGTTACTTTATTCATGTTAATTATATTTGTAAATATTTTTTGTTGGACCAGACGGAAAAGAAAAGAAGGAAAGAAGAGGGAGGGATGACAGATAAGAGGGGGTAGAGGGGTGATTATAGTAGCGAGGGTAAGAGCACGAAGCGTCAGAAAGCAACAAGTTGCTGGATCATTATAATCACCACTGACAGGTTAGGATGCATAAAAAATTTAAAATGGGCGGGGCTTGTCCAGACACACACTCAAACGTTACAAACACATCTCTTGGCGCCAAAAGCGTTCACACACAAACAAGTCTACATGGACATACTACCACTAACATTAACAAACCCAAACTTATGCATTCAGACTAGAGGTAAGATCGGGCCTAAAAACTCCAGCCCGACCCGACACAGTCACGCGGACATTAAAGCCCAACCCGGCCCGATCCCGACCCATTAACTTGATTTGCAGGCCCGAGCCCGAAGCAAACCCAAATTTTCAATTTATCCCATAGTATTTTTGGCAGAAAAAAACGCAAGATTTAAGGTTAAAATAATCTACATATTTCTATGATCATGATAAATGCATTTGCAGAATGAAATAACGCTGGGACACAGAATAAGAGTCCAGACAAAGAGAGTGACAGAGAGATCTTGATGCACACACGCTTCATTACGCGGAGAAATACTGCAGCCGCGGCGGTGCGTGTTTGCCTTTTCAGTTCCCCTGTCTTCAGTTTATCCTTGACTTCTTGCTGCTCCAAATCGGGGATACTGAACAAAATAGATGCAGACTTACGGAGGGAAGATTACATTCACGTGCGCAAAGCGGGCCCCGGCTCTGCGTCTGAGCTTCCTGTTAGTAGTTATATAGCAATGACCTTACAACGCCTTCTCTGTTTTAACCAAATTATTTATTTATACCAAGTATTTTTTAGTTTAGTATCCACACATCGTTTTAGTATACATTTTTATAAACATATTGTAACGACCCAGAGTTTGGACAGAGCTGTGGGTGGCCGACGCCCCCCTCTTTTTGCCAGGTGCTGGACCACAGAGTACGTCAATCAACGCTGGGCTGGTGACTGGTGGGATAGAGGGGGCGGGGTCTACCTATATGTGTGTGTGTGTGTGTGTGTGTGTGTGTGTGTGTGTGTGTGTGTGTGTGTGTGTGTGTGTGTGTCAGTGTGTGTGTGTGTTGTGTGTGTGTGTGTGTGTGTGTGTGTGTGTGTGTGTGTGTGTGTGTGTGTGTGTGTACGGTGAACGTTCTCCCTCTGACTAAGAAGAAGCCGGCTGTGCCTTTCGGTTCGTGCGGTAACCGTTCTGACATTCAGGATTAATAAAGAGCTGTTTGACAATCGCCCGCCTGAGGAGCTTCTTTGCAGCCATTTCAATATGTTTATTAAAAAAGTTAGCGAGAGAGAAGCCCGGCCCGACCCGAACGTAATGATTGTCATTTAGTGCCCGACCCGACCCGAAATTCGGGTTCTGACTGGGCTTAAGATCTTACCTCCAATTCAGACTAACACATGTAAAACATTTCATACAGTCATGCAAACAGTTTGTGCAAAGGTGAGATAGCACCTGTGCTACAGTGAGTGTTTATGTTCTTCTGGGGTGGACGATGGAATGTAAAAAGAGGAAGAGAACCCAACCCCCCACAGAGCCCCCCCCAACCCCCTCCGCAGCAGCGGCAGCCGGGACCCCACTACACCCGCACAGTACACCAGGTAGAGAAAGACCGCCTGCCGGGCAACCACATCCGCCACCCTGGGCAGGGCCAGCGGGACCGCCACAGCAGCCCCCAACGCCAGAGAGCAGGGGGGCACAGGGGATAGAGAGTGCAAGCTCCAGCCCAACCCGAAGAGCAGCCTCCCCACCGTGCCCAGGGCGCCCAATGAGGGGCCCTGCCCCAGGGGGATACCCCAAGCCCCAGACAGGCTGCCCACCACCACCCAGGAGACCTCCACATCCCCCGACCCCAGGGCAGAAGATCAGAAGTCCCTCTTCCTTGTGTGATGTATGTGTGTTAGTGAGCATGTGTGTGTGCGTGGATGGGTGTGTGCGTTGGAGTGTGCATTTTGTGGTGAAAAGGGGGTGTGTGTACTAAAGGTTGTGGTTAAAATTGGCAAGGAGAGCACTGAGAGGACATCTTCTGCTTGCAAACAGTGGTGTCCAAGCACCCTCCCCACCAAAGGGCCCTAAAATGTCTAAGGTGCAGTTAAATTAAGGAGGTTTGTCTATCTTGTGTTTTGGTCTCTCCTTCTCGATGCTTGGAGTAATGTTTCGTTGTGGCGATGACTCTTTCGGGTCTCCAGTCTCCCTCCACTTGTTTTCTGAGGCTGCGCCTTCCGTTGGTTTTGGGGGGAAATTTATGAAGACTGGTTTATGAATGTCCGGCCACCAGAAATTTAAGATGTTGAACCCGAATCCACAGCTCTAATGGTCCACTAACGGATCCTGGTGTTCTGAGAGAATTCAGCCGTGAAGATTATTACAAAGGTTGTTTCAAGAAGTGAGATGATAGTTTTATGCGTCATCGGTGACTTGGTTTAGTGTTTAAATAACTTTACACTACAAGCGAATTTTAACCCTGGCCATAGAAACAATATCACTGACGCTCTCCAGCTTCAGTTCCAAGAGTTCAATTTTGTGTCCGCAAGCAGATGACACTCGACTAAGAGTATCTCCATTTAGAGACTTGTTGTCATCCGCCTCTAAATGCATGAGGTTCAGCCCAGCTAAAATACTATCAAAACCTACGATCCCTCATGGATCTTAAGTTGTTCTTCCTTTGCAGTATCCAGACACTCCTTTGCCAATTGATATTTCAGTAGTCTGTGCTCTTGTTGTCCATCTATTTGAGAACCGCTGATTTCAATTACAAAACATCAAACCAGCCGAGCTGCAGTCCATTGCTATGCTATGATTAAGCCTCCAAGAATGATTGGTGGAGACAGTTAAAGGGGCGGGACTTTTCAGAAAACAGCTGACGTGACAGCTAAATCGCGGTACCATCTTTCTTATCAAAATATCTTTAATAGAATCAAATAAACACAAAGAAAAAGTCTTTTATGGTCTCTCATATTCCTAACTATTCAGTGTTTTATCAGGGCCTGTTTGCATGAAGACAGAGCTGATTTCCTGGAGATGGAAATGTTTTTAGATCAGTTAATGAGGGTAATCTCCCACGGCACACTAGTGTGTACACTGGTTGAAAAACACACTTAAATAGTTCTTTGTGTTTTCAAAAGAGGGGCTTGATTTCAGATTTGACAGATATGAATATTGGCATAACAGTTTTTTTCATATCTTTCCTAGAGCAGTGGCATAGACCACAGGTGTTGAAAATGATTTTTGTGTCATTTTTCACACTGTTGTCTGAATTCTAATAAAGCCAGGTTATGTCTGTAACCAGGTTCATACTTTGAACGAGGACATTGCTTTAAAAATAAAGATAAATGAAAAACAAGAGGATCATGTTTGTGCAATCAATTTTCCCACTGAGAATCTGTATTCAGTTGGAAAAAGTAAAGTAATGACTAGTGAATTACTTTTTTAAATAGGTAACGTGTGAAGTCATTTAATTACAATTTACGTCCAGTAACTAAGTAAAGTAATCATTACTTTTTAAAAGTAATTTACCCAACACTGCTGACACATGGCTCTTTGGCAATTTGAATATATGCAGAAGTGAGTGCAAATTTTACCGTTACCGTAATTTCCGGATTATAGAGCGCACCCGATTACAAGCCGCACCCACCCATTTTCACGTGTTTAACTTCTTTTGTACATACATAAGCCACGTCAGTGTACAAGCCGCATGCATTACGCAACATCACCAGCCTGACGAAACATGTCCTGACTCCCAGACTGAGTGCAATTTATAACTACACCGTGGGAGGAGACTGTAGTGCGTCAGCTCATGTGTTTGAATACACCCACATCTGTCAAACAGCATGGACCTCAATTCTGTTCACAAGTTCCTCAGTTATTTTTTTTATTTATTTTTTATAACTTATTGACAATCTAGGTATCATACATAAAATTACAAACAGTAACCATATAATCAACATTACATCCCTCAGTTGTGATGAGGAAATTTACATCTGCGATTCCCCATTTCCTTTTTTTTCTTTTTTTTTTTTTTTTTTTTCTAACTTGTCCTGTCCAACAGCTGGGCAAACAGATGAGAGCTGAGGGCCTCTTGGGTTGGACAGATTTTACTTTAACAAGAGGGGTTATTAATCTTCAGACAAACCAAAGGTATGTCTGAATAAACCCCTTTTGTAATTGAGCCAAACTTTATTAATTTCAATCATGTCTGAAAATCTTTGGAGTTGGACCGGACGGAAAAAGGAAAGGGGGGAAGAAGAGAGAGGGACGTTAGAGAGGGGGGGTAGGGGGTGATGGAAGGATAAGACCATGAAGCAGCATAAAGCAACAAGTTTACTGGTTGTTAATCATTATAGTAGGTTCAAATGTAGTACAATGAGGCAGGCCTGTCCACACACACCTCAAACGGTATAAACACACTTGCTAGCTGCAAAAATGTCCACATGTCGACATGTACACAAAACAGATGTGTTCACACGCATACGTATCCCTTAAAACCAACTAGTGTGAAATATTTCAGTCATTCAGTCATGCAAACTGTTAGTACAAAGGTAGGCTAACACCTGTGCTCCAGGTGAGTGTTTATGCTCTTCTAAAATGGATGGTGGAACGTGGAAAGGAAGGAGTGCCAGCCATCCCCACCCCAAGACCCCCACATGGCCAGGCGCCAGCGGGAATCCCCAGCGCCACGGGAACCGGCGAGGGCAACGCCGCCGGCGACCAAGCCCGCCACCCAGGCCAGGCCAGCAGGACCGCCCCGCAGGCCCCAGAGCCAGAGGCAGGAAGCACGGAGAGCGCGCCCCAGCCCAGCAGGGAGAGCAGCCCCGCGCCGGAAGACCCGCAGAGGCCCCACGGAGAGGACACAGCTGACGAGCACACCACCCAGGAGTTCCGGGCATCCCCGCCCCAACCCCAGGTGCAGGCCAGGACCCAAAGGAGACCAGCTCCGCACTCCAGGCAGCCATCCGCCCGGCCACGGATTGTTCGGGGAGGAGCCAGGGCGAGGGGCCGCCACCCCCGCCCAAGATGCGATTCCCCATTTCCCATGAGTCTTAGGGGCTCAGGGCTCCACACTGCGACCATTTGGTCGCATTTTGCGACCAAAATTTGAGTGTGATTTGAGTGTCGACTAGATTTTACATCCAGTCGCACATATGCGACCAATAAATTTCCTCCCCACACTCGTGTTTTTAAACATTAAGCGTGGAAGGGCCGTCAATGATCAATGAAATGTCAGAGCCAGCGTACGTGCGCGGAGGCAGACACACACACTCGCGCACATACTCCTTGGAGCGAGCACACACTCGCGTGATGCCATGGAAATAATCTGACGGAGCGCACCGCATCGCAGAGCAGACACTCGCGCACATGCTCATGAAGCGAGCACACCTCGCGTGATGCCCGTCTGTGAGGCCACGCGGCGTGTGAGAAAATGAGAATCACTGATGGCTAAAATGTGGAGGAGCGGGGCCTGAGATGTTAAGCGCGTAGCGTAAACATCTGTAGGAAAGGAAACGGAGACAAATAGTCACAACTGATATATGCGTCTGAGCTGTGATTAGTGAACTATTGATTTATTCTTCGGCTCACGGCTGGTGTACCAGTGCCAGAGTGTACAGCAGGGGGTCTTAAACTACGCGCGCAGGCTGTTCTGACCCCAAGATGATATTTGCTGCCGCCTTAATAAGTTTAAATGTTGCAGCCGCCAGTTTCAATGAATGGCGCTTTTTCATTTGTACGGAGATGACCAACCAATCACAGTGGGAGTAAATGACTCTTGGGTAAGGACAATGGCGGAGCTTGAAAGCAAGGACACCTGACCTGACAGCCCCTCCCTCCCAGACCACATTAAGGAGTTCCTTACTTTTTTCCTTTCTAGAAGCGTATCTATATTCGCTCGTAATTTTCTAAATACCTGCAGTCCGTGCTGAACTTTTCTCTGGGTCTCACAGAACCGGAGGAAGGTTAGTTGGAGTTGTCCTTAACATTCAATTTGGTTTTAATATTCCTCTCCCCCTTAGTGTGATCTGTATTTATTATATATTTCTTTTGTAGTTATTTTAATGCTAATGCATGTAGCCTTTTTTAATAGATTGGTATTTTAAATTATTTTAATTAATCACTCCAACTGCAAAATCATCAGGACACATGTCCCATAATGCATTGTTTTGTAGTCTGTTGGGACAGCTTTCAGTCAGTTCAGTTTCAGCTGTATCCCGGGTAGGTTGCCCCTTGCTCCACCCTTTCTCGTGATATTTTGCCCAGTAGTTGACAGAGTGATGTTGGAGCCGAAAGCAAAATATATAATCTCCACACCAGGTGATCTGTGCAGCGTTAGTCCACCTGGGTGATCATCACGCTTATTTGCATCTTGGCTGCACCTATTTGGTGTCACAAAGATAAATTTCCATTTTCTTTACTATTTTTACTGTCATGACAGCGATGGTGCTGTCAGTTTACCTGTTGTTGCATCTTCAAAAGTGCAGAATAAAATGTGACACTGAATTAGAAACAGCACATTGTAATTTCTGCATCTATTATTAAAGTATTTATTTGTAATACAGTGGAAAATAGTAGATTTGGTTAGCAAGTTGATTTACGGTATGCGCCCCTAAATTTTCTGGTTGTGCCCCTAAAATTTTCAGTTAGGGGCCACTGCGCTCCTAGTGAAAAAAGTTAGTCTGGAGCCCTGGGGCTAAAGGCGGGTCTAACCCCCGGCTCGCCACACCATTGTCAATGTTTAAAGAATGAGCAGCAGTGGATGGAGGGGGAGAGCATCTCTCCTTCCACTTGTGTCGCGGCAGCATTATGGTGGTGACGGGGCTGGTTAAAAAAACACCAGTAAAATAAAGCAGCGGCGACTGAAAAGCGCGCGCCTCAGCGCAGCGCGTATTGCTGAGTATTCAGAAGTGTCCTTCCACAACAAACACTGTAGCTCCGCCGACGCCTTTGCGCTCCGCGCTCGCCTCGCCCGCGTGCTCCTTGTCTCCCCTTCCTATCTTCTCCGACACCCCTGGCCAGGGCGGCTCCAGGGAGGAGCGCTTTGTCCCCATTGCGCCAGTGGAAGGAGCGAATCGTGTCTTTGCAGAGCAATCGGACTTAATGCTGAACGTTTTGTGGATGAGGGGCGGATGCGTTGTCACGTGTGGGAGCCTTCAGACTGCAATTGGCCCCGCAGCTCTATGTGAACGAGCAGCAGGAGAACATCTCTCCAGCTCACACGGCAGCTGTGGGGCGGTGTGAGCTTTTCAAAGTAAAATTCCGCTCAGTCCTTAGAAACGGTTAAAACAATCATGTCGATTTGTGTTTCCAGTCGTGTCCTGACAAAATAAAGGCTGATGTTATTCCCACATATTTACGTGCAGCCAGGATGTAGATTGCAGCTTTTCCTGCATCGAGTCATGTTCATCCAGGCTAAATGTTGTTAGTGCATGTTAGTCTTTACCTAACTGTACGTTCTGCTAGAAAAAAGCACTGACCACACAGATTAAAAATAAAATGATGAGCGAACAGGCGCTTCATAATAACCATAACATGACAATAATAAACGTACGTTTAAAAGATCATCTCGTATATTACGGAGCTGCTAAATAAATGGACTAGTGTCACTGTAACTCAGAGGTAAATTCACTTATGAGCATGCGCCGTTCTCTCCGTCACGCAGCTGACCGGCTTTTCCAAACCCATTGGTGGTGGTGGATTTTTTCACGCTGCTTTTAACGTTTGCTTTTAAATTGAAAGCTGCATCATATTGTAGTTGCGATCACGTGCACGTTGGGTCTAATGGCACCAAAGGATTCTGGGATGCGGCCGGGCATGCGTGTTTCGTTTTGTTGAACCATGACTGAAGTGTCTAAGACCTGAAGTGAGGTCCATGCTGTTTGGCTGCTAAGAGGTGTGTTGAAAAACTAATGAGTTGATGCTTGGAGTTGGATAAAGTATTCAACCCATGTTCTGAGACCGAAAGTACGTTCATGGCGGCCGCCAATTAAATCCATAAATTAGCCGCGTCACTGAATAAGCCGCAGGGCTGTGAGCGCAAGACAAAAGCAGCAGCTTATAGTCCAGAAATTACGGTAATTTTTTTCTTTGTGATTTCTAACATTCACATTAAGTTTTGTGTAATTACACTTTCACCTGCTCTACAGAACGTTTCTGTGTGCTCAGACTTTATGAATAATGCTCCTGCAGAGGTGAAGATGTTAGGAACTGCATGATCAGAGAAAACGGCTGCAGCAGAATCAGAATCCTTTTATTGTCATTGGACATGGTGATACAATGAAATGGCAGCAGCCTTGAAGTGCTGAAGATAAATAAACTAAAACAAAATAGAAATACTGTACTCACATGTCTAACAAAAAATGTACAATATGTGCAGAAACAGTTAAATATTAAATATGTATGGACAAAATAGAAAGGAATGAGTTAAGTTGCCATGAGCGCAGCATAATATTGTGTGTTATTGCACAGAAGTCAGATATTGCACACATGCGTTTTAATCAGTTATTTAGCATTTGTAAAAAGTCAGAGTGGGGTTTAGTTGGTGGAAGTATGTGTATTCTGTATAGTGATTGCCTGTGGAAAAAGCTGTTCCTTGGCATGGCCTACAGTGGTGACACAAACACGCCTCTCAAACGTGCACATAGACAGACCAGCTCAGCTCCTATGTGATGCAAAGCAGGGCTGGAAACAAGCTTTTTTTGAGGTATTTGTGTTACCAAACAGACTGCCTCCAAACAGAGCAGAGTTTTAGTTCATCCTGAACAATATCTTGTCAGTGAACAAATGCTTGAGCTCCTGCCACTGTGGAGAAACCTCTTCCAGTTAGAAAAGTCCAAGACATATGTCAGGAATTAACTGGTAGCTGTCAGACGGCTTTAGTCCTGGTGCAGGTCGATACTATAAGGCTGGATGAAGTTTGTGACAGATGAGGATCTGGTTCAGCAGCGTAAAAAATTAAATCTGATTTACCCTTTTGCTATTCTAGGCACTTGTTGGGTTGGGTCATCTAGACAAGTGTTTTTCAACCAGTGTGCCGCGGCACACTAGTGTGCCGTGGGAGATGGTCAAGTGTGCCGTGGGAAATTGCCCTCATTAACTGAAAAATTAAACATTTCCCATCTCCAGGATTTCAGCTCTCTGTTCATCCAAACAGGCCCTGATAAAACACTGAGGAATTAGGAATATAAAATATCGTAAAATACTTTTTCTTTGCGTTTATTTTATTTTATTAAAGACATTTTGATAAGAATGACGTACCGCGATTCAGCTGCAACTCCGGCTGTATTTTGGAAAAGTCCCGCCCCTTTAACTGTCTCCACCAATCATTCTTGGGGAGCTTAATCACATGTCATCAGTCTGACCAATCAGAAGTGGTTAAAGTCTTCACTTCCTTGTCCCGATTTAGCTCGTAAAGTCGCTCAGTTCTAACAAAAATACCAGCTAAAGCTCGTCTTCATCGGTGCAGCTTTCCACAGAATCCGGTATCAGACCGTGGAACAAGTGAACAAAACAAGGAAGCTCAGAGACGCGATCTCCGCCGACCGTTTAATGCACTACATCTCCCATGATGCATTGGGTTGTGAGAGTGACAGCGCTCAAGGAGATCCGTTGTTAAACGTCTTGAAATCAACGAACACACATCAAACTGTTTTTACATCTTCTAACTTAACTTTTATTGCATCTTTAGAAAAAAACAGCTGCAGTTTCAAGCTTTTTCTGCAACAATTATCTAAAAAATGCATGTGAGATTGTGGAGGGGCTGTAGATCAATACAGACTATGAGTTTCTCCGTTTTTTTTTTTATTGTTGGATCCTGGTGTGCCGCGGGATTTTTTTTAAGGTTAAAGTGTGCCGTGGCTCAGAAAAGGGTTGAAAAACACTGGTCTAGACCAGTGTTTTTCAACCAGTGCCATCTCATGTGTGCCGTGGGAAATTGCCCTCATTAACTGATTTAACAACATTTTCTATCTCCAGGATTTCAGTTCTTTGTTCATCCCTACAGGCCCTGATAAAACACTAAGAATTTAGGAATATGAAAGATCATAAAATTCTTTTTTCTTTGTGTTTATTTGATTCTATTAAATACATTTTGATAAGAATGATGGTACCGCGATTTAGCCGCAGCTTCAGCTGTGTTAGGAAAAGTTCCGCCCCTTTAACTGTCTCCACCAATCATTCTTGGGATCTTAATCACATGTCATCAGTCTGACCAATCAGAAGTGGTTAAAGTTTTCACTTCCTTATTCTGAATTCTGCTGAAAAAGTCGCTCAGTTCCAAGAAAAATACCAGCTAAAGCTCGTCTTTAGCGGTGTAACTTTCCACAGAATCCGGTGTCATACTGTGCAACAAGTGAACAGTTTAACTTAACTTTTATCACATCTTTAAAAAAACAGCTGCAGCTTCCAGCTTTTTCTGCCACAATTATCACAAAAATGCATGTGAGATCATGGAGGGACTGTTGATCAATACAGACCGAGTTTCTCCTATTTTTTTTTTTTTTGAATGCAGGTGTGCAGCCGGATTTTTGTCTAGGTTGAAGTGTGCCTCAAAAAAGGTTGAAAAACACTGATCTAGACCCATTAGACAGTGGTGATCTTCACTGGTGTCCATGGATTACATCGGTGGCCCCCAACATTTTTGTCACCGCGGACCGGTACAACGCAAGACACGTTTACCGCGGACCGGTGGGGGTGGGGTGGGGGGTTGAGGTGCAACGCAAGACACGTTTACCGTGGATCGGGGATGGAATTTTTTCTTTAGTAATAATAATAACAAATAATAATAATGAACGTAAATCTACTGTGTAATCATGTGCAACTTTATTAGCGGTGTCCTCGTAACGTCACACCAACAACAAGACATCACATGAGCAACACCGTTTCTACCGCGGCACACTCTGGTTGCTATGGTAAGTGTGACGGATGTAACAGAGAGAATCCGGTCACTTTTCAAAATAAAACGTTTTTTTTTTTTGAGAGAAAAAAAACCACAATAAAATTGAAATTATTTTTTCTTTCTGTGCGTCCCGGTGCCAAAATTTCCCGCGGCCCGGTACCGGTCCGGTGCCAAGTGTCCCGCGGCATGGTACCGGTGGTGGTTGGGGACCACTGGATTACATGACATCTTTCCCCCTTTATCCACCTTTGTCATGGTAGGGAGAACACGTCAATGGAAGGGGGGGGGGGCATCTAAGATAGCACAAGGGTTAATGCTTTGTGTTGGAAAAGACTCCTGCTCAACGCTCATTACCTTCAGCCAGTTTCTTTGAAAAACGACAGAGTTTTGATGCTAACCACTACATATCGCTCTGATAGGAGAGGAGGGCCCAGCGTCAGAGGCACGAGGAGTGCAATTGAGGTCAGAGCTGTAAGATGGAAAAAACATCTGTTGTTAAACTGACCTGAGGCAATGAGGTGAAGCCTTCTCCAAGGCCAGACCACATATTTTGGATCCAGTTTGGCCCCAGCTGGGACCACGGGTCAGAATTAATTTGAAGATATTACATTTTCCCCTTTCTGTGTTTGAAGACGTTCCTCCATCTCCCACTGTCACTGCCTCTTCTCCCTTTCAGTAACCTCCCTTCTTTTACCCTCCTCATGCTGGCTGTCTTATGTCCCTGGCGAGGTGCAGCTTTCTGATAAGCCTCTATGGCCTTGGTGAAAACCAACTGTTGTATGAACCAATCAGAGGAGGGCGTGGCTTCTGCTGGTCCCACCTGAGCTCTAACAGAGGGTCACTAAAAGCACATAGACACAAACTGGACTCTGATCGGCCTTATCTTAGGCAGGTAAACAACACAGACAGTAAGCAGAGAGAGAGAGAAGGAAGTGCAGGAACAGGGCGAGAGACTAATGTGAAAACAGAAGAGAGAGAGATTTCAATAGAAACTGATGACTGCCGAAACACACAGACTAACAACTTCTGCAAGGTACCACACAAACACACACACACAAAGCAAACAGAATGACCAACAACTTCTGTAAGGTAACACACACACACACAAGAAAAAGATTTCTCTTTGATGTAAGACTAAATGAGTGAGAGACAAACTGAGTGAGAGAGTGGGCCACAGCGAGTTTTGTAGTACAAACACATCTGCCAAATTTTCACTTGACAAACGCCAGAGCGTCCTCAATTGATTGAGGAGGTTAAAGTCCTTTCCTTGGCTCCCTCCTATTCAACAAAAATTTAAATTTGTTGTAGCCCTGTGGGCCTACAGGCCACAGTGGGGGCGGGGGCAGTGCTGGACTGAGACGAATGTTTGTGCAGACTATTAAACTCTGGATCTTTGTAGTTAGGTAAGTTAATTAAATTCATATTTTAATGCCTATTATCTAGGGGTGTAAGAAAAAATCGATTTGGCAAAATATCGCGATAGTTCATTTGGCGATACTCGTATCGATTCAAAATGCTGCCAGATCGATATTTATTTAATTATTTCTGAGCGTCCTTCAGCGTCTGACTCTTGTTGTCCACTTCACCCTCCGACCGCTAGTTGGCAGCAGAGCACACGGAGCTTCTTTGAGCAGCTCTACTCTGCACAAGACAACAGGAAGACTGCAGCCAGAGGCAGCTTGATCTGTTGTTATGAGACATGAACTACTTAGGTTTTATTTGGGATGGATACCAAACAGAAACTCTGTGCCATCTTGCTGCCAGTAAGATATAAAAACGAGGATTGTGGTGCTTTTTAAATTCGAGTGAAGCATGGCAGCGGCTAATAGGCTAATGCCGTAGCATCGGCTAAAATGCTATCGGCAAAGCGGGCCAAAGTTCTGCAGAACCTCCCAGTATTAGAGTTTAGTTTAGTGACCTGATAGATCAGAAGGATGTGTACAACGCTCTGAAAAAAGGCAGACATCGTGGTGATCAGCATTAGTTTACCTCCGCATGTGAGAAAGCGTGGCTGCAAAGGTGCAGCAGAGCAGATATGTGTAAAAGCCCCTTCTTTGTCACATTAAAGCAACTTTCCTTCATCCTGTCATGCTGCCTCATCATCACACTTTATTGTTTCTGGAAAGCATCAGTGCCCCCCCCCCCCCTTTTTTTATTTTTGAAGCACCATTCAGGATCCTGAACATTTAAAAGCACTGGAGAAGCTACATTAAGCAATGTTAAAGTTAAACAGCATTTTATTTCCCCAATAGAAACTTATTGGTTAAGGCACATTCATTCTTTGTTTTTTCTTATACTAAAAAATATTTTGTTGTGGAAATCAGACAATGTTAACTGTTCCCTTTCTATATTTTAACTTACCAAAATAAAAGCACTATGAATTTGCTTTGGTAAACACAACTTATATGTGAGTTACAGTTGCAGTGCTTAATATTGTGATCATTAAATAAACTGAATTTGACCATTTTATTACAGTGGAAGACATTAAAATTCAGGTAGAGTTTTTTCAAAGTCATATTTTTTTTAAAAAGAAAGAAAATTTGTCTCAGTAAAATATCAGGAAATGTATCGTATCGCTGGACCCTTGCCAATACACACCCCTACTATTATCTTCTATGGGTAAAGTTTTTACCACAGTTGACTTTAACATGCATGTTGATGATGTTTCATCTGACGTAGCTACTGAGTCTTCCATCACCAACTCCTGCAGCTTCACTCGGCTTGGCTTGGCCCTTCCTATGTAAAAGACCACACTCTGGGGACATATGACAGACTGTCGTCAGCATAACAATGGAAGGGAAACAGTAGTTGCGTTTACATGGACAAAAGTAATTGGAAAGAGCGCCTGATTGGAAGAAAAATGCGCCATGTAAGCACGCCGTTCTGAATACTCTGCCCCGATCAGACTCATTCGGATCAAAATTTCTTTCCGATGGAGATAGGTGGGTTATGCCGATTGTTGATCCGATCGTTGTTCATGGAAACGGTTCATCCCATTCGTGTGTCACTACTAGAGGTAAGATCGGGCCTAAAAAATCTAGCCCGACCCGACACAGGCCCGCGGGCATTAAAGCCCAACCCAGTCCGAACCCGACCAATTAACTTGATTTGCAGGCCCGATCCAGAAGCAAACCCGAAATTTCAATTTCATAGTAATTTTTGGCAGAAAAAAACGCAAGATTTAAGGTTAAAATAAGCTACATATTTCTATGATCATGATAAATGCATTTGAAGAATGAAATAACGCTGGAACTCAGTTACGTGTGAGAGGGCATCTTCATCCAGAAGAGGCCTGTTTCATCCATCATTTATTCATTTATTCATTGGTTACTCTAAATTGTCCCTAGGTGTGCATGTGAGTGTGCATGGGTGTGTGATTTTGACCCTGCGACCCTGTGACTGGCGACCTGTTCAGGGTGTCCCCTGCCTTCGCCCGGATTTGGCCAGAATAGGCTCCAGCAGTCCTGTGACCCCGAAAGGGAAAAAAATTGATTAGAAGATGAATGAGCGAATGAATGATTTATTAGTTCTTTGTCCATATTTTTGAGTGAAGGTCATTTTGATTGGCAGGTGGGTGGACCAAACATTAAAATTTTACTTTGTCTAGCCCAATAAACCATTTTCAGGAAGTTGTTGAGGTGGGTGGGGCAAACTCCAATCACAAAGCCTGTCTTACTTTAGCCTTCATTATTGCCATGCAGAATCTAGTGGTTAGCAGGGATGCATTTATTTACTTTGCCAACAATTCGATTCAAACCTAAATTTTTGGGACATGTTTTTTCGGTTTGAAATATCATTTTATGTTTTACAAAACAGCATCAAAAAACTAAATACCGTATTTTCAGGACCATAAGGCGCACTTAAAAGTCTTAAATATTCTCCAAAATGTAGGGGGCACCCTATGAGGCGGTATTGTGTTGTTGTAGGGTGTAGAAGAAGACGGCATGAGAACGGGGGAGGGAAGTGTGAAGTGGCGTGAACAACATTGTTTACAACACCTCTGAAGCACAGTTTAAACTGCAAGCTAACAGCTATCCAGAGGAACATGGTAGCAGTTCCTAGAGAATTCAAGATGAAGGAATCCATGGTTCGCAAGTGGAGGAAGCTGGAAAACGAACTCCGACAGTCAAAATGACGCAGCTGAATCTCCGTGGAAAAAAGGCGACTCGAGTGATGGATTATTGATCAGCCATCAGCTTTAAGCTTCCCTGCAGTCACCATTTGACTGAGCAGTAACGCTTTCGCTTGAAACGCCATCATCTTTCCATCCGAGCGAGGATTACGGTGCCGCTGCGACTTCCATCGGATAACAATGAAAAAAGCTGTTCATCATCTGCTCATACTGCAGTAAAGATCGCCAACAAACATCTACAGCCAGCCACATCACCAACATGAACCAGGTTTGACATCCCGGTGAGTCAAACTGTCAAGATGAACAGGAGCAGCGCGGTAGAATATGCAAAACAGGGCACAGCTTTTATTGTTTTGGGAGGCAGCGCCGGGCGAGTTACTCTACAATTTGTGAATGGATTGTAGAAGCTTGGGCTAACGTGTCTGCTTGCACTGCTTTCAAAGTGCCGAAAGGCCGGCATCATCATTCACGAGGAGCCGCACGGCAACAAGACAGACTCTGACAATGGCTAAAGGGAACCTGCCGTGTTTGATAGAAATTTAGCCTAGCTGTTCATTTCAGATACAGCAGATGAGGACTTTGATGGAATCTGGGATGCTAATTGATGACTGAAAAAAATTAAAAATAAATCACAATCAACTCAGTTTTGCTCCCGCTTACTTTTTTAAAACATACACTAGCATGCATATTTTACCGGTTTTAACGTGTTAACGGATTTAAAACTGGTACACCTTTGTTATGTGTCAAATACAGCAAAATCACCTATTACTGAGACCGCGCCCTACAACCCATAATAAGAGTTAGTATGAACCAGCTGAAAGGGTTTTCTTCAGAGGGCACACTGGCCTCTGAAGAAAACCCTTTCAGCTGGTTCATACTAACTCTGGTGTAATGTAATGAAACAGTAAATTCTAAAGCCTTCTTAAATTTAGCACAACTGTTTTACAATTTTAATACTGGTATGAAATAGTGATGCAGCAATTCACTTTCCCCACAATCTGTTTCATTGGAGTTACATACGGGTTGGTTTTCGATCAAGAATTTGGCACCCGTAATGGGTGGTGTCAGAGACGTGAACCTATTAACAGTAGTTCGGTGGTTTCAAATGACATTATGATGCTGCTGACTTTGGGACATTCTCAATCATGTTTTTTTGTTTTTTTGACTTTTTGCTGAGCATTTCATACTCTTGAGAATGTTATGTTGAGGAGACTTGCTAAAGCTATGGTCACATGTACAACTGCCACAGCGCAATTAGGGAAAATTGGCAGAGTCCTCAAGATTAGCTGCCGCCGCCCGATTTTTCTGTAAATCGTTGGTGTGGTCATGAATGCAGACGGCAGCAGTCCAGCAGCAGTCAGTCAGGCAGGATGTCTTCATTACAAAATCGGGCGACAGCTGAGTAGTCACAGCAGCTCTGACTGAAGAATGTGTAAATGTCTCCAGACAGTGGCCGTCTGTGTCAAGTGTCACCAGCAGCCAGGGGGGCAATGTTCCTGTGTGTATGCAGAGAGACATGCTTACTTCACTTATCTCATTTCCAAAAGCCGAGGTAATCCTAAAGTGCTATTCAACACCATCAGCGATATTGTGAGCCCAGCACCTGCCGTTCCCATCCATTCGAATGAGGATTGTGATAAGTTTTTATCATTTTTTATTGAAAAAGTCATCTGTTGAGAAGTTCTCTGTGTCACACAGCGGGTTCTGGTTCGTTTCCTAGTCCACCTCAGCTTGTGGTTTTAAACACGATCTCACCCGTTTCTCTCTCTGAACTAGTCAGATTAGTTGGCACAGTACAGTCATCCTCTTGCTCTTTTGACGTGCTGCCAACGTCTCTGGTCAAAGATGTCTTCCAGTCCATCGGTCCCTGTGTCCTGTCAATAATAACTCATCCTTGCTGTTTGGTCAAGTCTCTGAGCACTTCAAGAAAGCTGTGGCTTCCTCTCCTTAAAGAACCAGGGCTTGACTCCTCCCTCTTGTGCAGCGGTAGACCAATTTCTAATCTTCCATTCATGTCTAAAATTTTAGAAAACGTTACTAAACAACTTACAACTGCTTTCGACAGTCATGGCATTTTCCATCAGTTTCAGTCAGGTTTTGGCAGAGTTCACTCCACTGAAACAGCTCTTCTACTGACATCCTGATGCAGAGTGATGCAGGAAAATCCTCTGTCCTACTGTTGCTGGACTTGACCCCAGCCTTTGACACTGTTGACCATTATGTCCTCTTGGACAGGCTAAAAAACAGGGTAGGGGTTTTTGGATCCACTTTAAACTTATCTGACTGGTTGATCTTTTTCTGTTGTTTTGTCAAAGTTTAGGTCCTCCTCTGCATCCCTCACTTCTGGTGTCCCACAAGGCTCAGTTTTGGGTCCTTTAGTGTTTATTTTATATCTGCTCTCTTTGCGGCATATTTTAATTTCTTTTAATGATATTTCTTATCATTTTATGCCGATGATATTCAGCTCTATGTGTCTTTTAAACCCCAGGATGTTTTTAAAAAACAGTTTTTATGCAGGTGTCTGGATTCTGTCAGTCTACAGTTGGATGAATGATGATTTTCTTCAACTTAATAAAGCTAAAACTGAGGTTCTAGTCTGTGCTCCTGACAGTTGCCTCCCCCAGATAGTGCAGTGGTTCGGTCCTCTTGCTTCCTCCATCAAGCCCTCTGTCAGGAACCTTGGGGTGACTCTAGACCCAGTTTTATCCCTTGACTGTCATGATGGGTCTCTCGTTGATTCTTGATTTTATCACCCTAAAAACATTGATAAACTGAGTCCAGTTGTGTCTCGTTCTGAGATGGAGATGCTCATCCACGCTTTTATATCTTCTTGTTTTGATTACTGCAACTCCATCTTGACATGTTTAAGCAATAAATCTTTAGAACGGCTCCAGGTTGTCCAGAGTGCTGCTGCAAGGCTTTTAACCAAGTCATCCAAGTTTTCACGTCACCCTGTTGTTGATCGAGCTGCACTGGCTCCCCATCTGCTACAGAGTGCATTTAAAATCCTGGTTTTAACATACACAGCTTCTAACAACCAAGCACCAGTCTTTTGCAGCCGCACATCCCCAGCAAGTCCCTGAGATCATGTGACCAGGGTCTGCTGGTTGTTCAGAGAACCTGGTTAAAGACTAAAGGTGACAGAGCCTTTGCAGCAGTGGCTCCATCCCTCTGGAACTCTCTTCCTCTCAGCCTCAGATCTGCAGACTCAGTGTTTTCTCTTTAAATGCAGATAAAAACCTATCTTTTTAAAATTGCTTTATCCTAATTCTTTTAATATTCTGTGTTATACTGTGTTTTATTGTGTTTCTTTGTGATTTTTATCTTGAAAGGTGCTATACAAATAAATGTTGTTATTATTATTATAAAACATTAGAGGGAACATTTCTGCCACACGACTTTCATTGTGTTACTTCCATATGTGCCCGGGCGGTTGCCCGCTAATGTCAAAAAATTGTCCTGGCTTTGAATTTGAAATTATTTTGTAAAAAGTGTAAAAACGCGACTGCTGCCCGATTAAAAGTGCCACCATAGCTTAATAAAGTTGGTTTGTCTGGTTTTGCCTCAGGAAGGTTTTCTGTGTAGCTCATTGTTTTTGAAAAACATTTTCTCCAAAACATCACAGCAAGCAACAAAATGCGTTTTTTGGACCAATCATTTTCTCATATTACCAACTCCCTCTGGAAAAGATAACCCTCCAGTTCACAGACATCCCCTAATGCAGGTCAAATGGCTGGTCAACGAGGTCAACGACGATCAGCTCCATCAAATCCCACGACGCTCCATGCCTCAAGATCCGCTGGCTCCTACAAAATAAAACCACTTACTTACCCTTTCACTTACCTGCCTCCTCCTCCCGGGTTACAGCTTCTGGGTTCGTCACGTGATCAAAACATGACAAGATCATCAGATCAGTTTCTGCCCTTTTAACAACTAAAGACATTTAACATTTTGACAGATGTCTCTCTGCCATCTGCAACTGCAGATCTAGTTCTTTAGATTAGCAGTGCTTTTTTGATGATTGGTCTCATTGTACCCACAGATGAACTCTGGTGCAATTTACCTCAGTTTAAATGCATAGAGACTTTCCACAGAGGTGAAAAACCAAAGAGAAGATGGAACATAAGTGTGTTTGGAGGACACATAGAAAAAGTCACAGCTTGGATCTGAAAAACAGACATTTTGAAGAAGTTTGAAAATGTCTGCTGGCTAAATGTGGTGCTGTGAGGAGCTGCAGGTGCTGCTTCATAGATCACAGTCAGAGGATCTGTGGGACTAGTTGTTTTTTCTTCCTTCTTTTCTTCCCTTGTGTTGGTCAGACAACAGCACCTCCAAACAAACAACTGCTGGAACTGCATGATGTGGCCCAATCCAGACTTTTTTCTCTCTTTTGAGAGATATACTGGATGTCTAAACAAAACCAGTTGAGAAGGGGTGTATTTAAGACAAGAAGTTTGCTGCTTTGTGCTTTCATCACTGAGCCTCAGTGTGTGTGTTTTCTGCTGTCTTCAACCTTCACATCAGCTCATTCAAGTCGCAGCCTTACAGGCCTCTCTGTGGACAGGAAAGGTGTCAGTGGCTGGTCTGCATGTATGTGTACATGCGTGTGCTCGCCTCCCTGCTGTCCTTCTCCATCTGCTGCTCTGACAGCGATGCCTGTACAGACCAAGGAGGGGTAGACATAATTACAATTTTGGCTCATTGTAAAGTTTTTTTCACTTTGTGCCCAAAATCGTGTAAGAATTGTGTAAAAATCAGTGTGACACTTAATCACAATTGAGCAAACATGTTTTGGACCATAATAAAATTCAGACTTGTTTTTACAGATCGATTACTGCTTAGTTTAGACTTAAAGCAGAAAAAACTGAAGGAGGCCAGAAGAGACGTTGATAAACCATTCTGAGACCCTTGGTGGTTTGTTAAACCTGCAGTTTGGACTGCACTTTGTATGCCAGTGTCTTAAAATGTCTGCACTGAAGGACAGGAATGAAATTGATCATGGCTGCAGAAAAAAAGGCTCTGAGTACAAGATCAACAATGCCTGGAACTTACCACACCAGGTAGAATGTTAAGGGCAGCAGGCTGCACAGAGATACACCTGAAAGAAACCAGCATGTAAACAGCAAAGTAGAAGGTAGCAGTTGGTGTCTACACAACTGTAATCCAGTGGCTTTTACCATCTCCATGTCCAGACCTTAAGGAACCTGCTTGCTTCCTGTGACGTCATTTCTGGGTGAGCTATTCCCAGTACTGGTCGTGTGTGACTGCTGTCCTCTTGTTTGGCATTAGCCTGACTACTATTGCTCACTCTAAGGGCTATCTGGGTTCATATTCACATCTAGCACCTTTTAGTAGCGAATAAACCACTGTTAAACCGCTTGCTGTTCACTTTCTCATTTTGCTAAATAGACCACTTCTCTTTACCTAAACACCGCTAGCCTTAGCTTAGAACCTAGCATGGCCACCGCTCTTTCTGCCTCTCCTCCTTTCTCCTGCCCCATGTGCCATATGTTTAGTGATGACCCTGCCTCCTTTAGTGAAGATAGCGGTAGGTGTGTTAAGTGTAGTCTTGTGTTAGACTTGGAGGCCAGGCTGGAGCAGTTAGAAGCGCGGCTCCGCACAGTGGAAGCTAAGCCGGCTAGCCAAGTCGTTACTCGTAGCGCGGGCCGTGCTACCAGGGCTACCTTAGTTAGCACCCCAGCGCCCTCCCAACAGCCGGGAGACAGTCAGGGGGAGGAAACAGTGCTAAACGCAAAAACTTAGAGCACCCGAGACTCCACGTTAGTAATAGGTTCTCCCCCCTCAGCGACACACCCGCTGAACACTCAACTCTGGTTATAGGCTCTTCTGAAGTTAGAAACGTGGAGCTCCCAGCGGCTACAGTCAGGTGTTATCCGGGGCCAGAGTTGGTGACATCGAGGGGAACCTTAGGATGTTAGCTCAGAGTAAGTCCAGTTTCCGTCGAGTCGTGATTCACGCAGGCGGTAATGATGCCCGACGGAGACAATCAGAGGTGGTTAAGTTAAACGTAACTTCGGTGTGTAAACTGGCTAAGACGATGTCCGACACTGTAATTTTCTCTGGTCCCCTGCCGAACTTAGTCAATGATGAAATGTACAGCCGCTTTTCATCATTTAACCGCTGGCTTTCTAGATGGTGCCCAGAAAACGGCGTTGGTTTTGTGGATAACTGGAGCGCGTTTTGGGGGAAGCCCGGTCTCATGCGGAGAGACGGCGTCCATCCCACCCGGGACGGTGCCGCTCTTCTTTCTAGAAACATTTCTGCTAGCCTTAGTCTGTTAACCTGACAATCCAGAGACGAGACCCGGGAAAGAGCAGCAGTGGAAAACGCTCCTCTGAGCCTCCCTTAGGGTTAGTGCCGGTACAAAACCCATGCAAGCAGGGTCAAGCGTTAGCTTATGTGCTGAAAGACAAATGAAAGGAGCGCGTCTTAGAAACCTTAAAGTGACAGACGGCAGTTCTCACAAGCAGAATTATGATGTAATCAAATGCGGTTTATTAAACATTCGATCCATTTCCTCCAAGTCCCTCTTAGTCAATGAGTTAATCATTGATAACAACCTTAGTCTTTTAGCCTTAACAGAAACCTGGCTCCAACAGCATGACTATGTTAGATTGAATGAAGCAACCCCCCCCACTTATGCTAACTATCAGAAATCCAGGATTTCAGGGAAAGGAGGTGGTTTGGCAGTAATATCACAGTCTAGCTTACTTCTCAGCCCTAAAGTTAAAAATGCTTATAATTCATTTGAAAGCATCATATTGTCTTTAAGTCACCCTAACAGGAAAACTCGAAAACCTGTTTTACTCATAATTATTTATCGCCCCCCCCGGCCCATATTCAGAATTTTTAACTGAGTTTTCCGACTTCCTATCGACTATTGTCTTAGATTCTGATCAAATTATAATATTAGGGGATTTTAATATTCATGTTGATGACCCCAGTGACTGCCTAGGAAAGGCTTTTGCAGCTTTATTAGATGATGTTGGTTTCACCCAAAGTGTGAATGAACCCACTCACTGTCATAAGCACACCCTGGATCTTGTTCTAACCCATGGGATAGAGATCAGCCAGCTGAGTGTCCTTCCTCTTAACCCCATCATTTCTGATCACTTTATGATTACCTTCCAGTTTACACTGGAACATCCTTCTGCCCCAATGAATAAGAAACAGCTTAGAAGAACCTTAACTGACCGTTCTGTGTCTGAGTTTAAACACACAGTTCAGCCAGTACTTAGTGATATTCTGAGAAAATACTCTGAGATCAGCTCCCATGGCATCAGTCCTAGTATAAATGACCACTTTGTTAATGATGCCTTACAAGCCCTCAGGAGTACACTCGATGTTGTTGCCCCCTTGAAACCTAAGTTCGTCAGACAAAACCGAGTAGCACCGTGGTTTAACGCTGAAACTCGTTCTCTTAAACAAGAAACCCGTAAGTTGGAAAGAGAATGGCGCAGATGGCTGGCTAGATGGAGAATTTGGGGGTTCATCTTCTAAACTGGGATGCTGGTTCAATAAGGACACATGCGCTGTCAGGATAACTATCCTTAGTTTGACTCCAGCAATGTTCAACAAATGTTGCTCCTGCTTGTGCACAGAAACGCCACAATCTAGCAGATAAAACATGAAGAAAACATCAGCTTTGATGTTCTGAATGGTTTATTTGTCCTCTTTTTGGTTCTCTTTAATTTCTTTTGTGATTTAATTACAGACACGTTAAATTCATTATATTCTGTGTAATACCACCGCCACACCCTAGGCTCACGAGGTTTGTCATTGAGCATGCTCAGTAATGTCCCACTCCTCTGTTCCCAGCTCAGTGGCCATGTCTAAAGCAACAGCAAAGAAGCTGCACTGGCGCTCCAAGGTATTCACACACCTGTAACACCTGAATCAGGTACAAGCTTAAGACTCCATTTCTGACTAGAGACCCTCTTATTTGTCTTCAGGTGCAGGAGACCTTTGTGCCCCTGGGGGGGGGCAGCAGCGGCGGCTCGGGAGAGCTGGGCTTGGCTATCGGAGGCGGGGCAGACTATGGCGAATTCCCTTTCGTCACTGCTGCTCCCGGGGGTGGGGCCACAGTGGGCGACATCATTTTAGAGATTGGGGGAACGCCAGTGTTGGGGTTAACCCTTGGTGATGTCAGAGGAGTCCTCAATTCATGCCCTCATCCAATCAGGATCAAGACAGTTTCACCAGGTAAGATTGGCTGATGTGACCCCCAGGTGACCTGATTGTTCTGTAACATGATCAGAAAATGACCAAAAACTCAACTAAACTGCAGAATCCTCACAGCAACAGTCTTAAAATAACATTAAATAATAATAATTCCAGCGTTCTGGGGATAAAGTTATAGGATCTCTGTGCTTAAAACATTACTGACTGTATTCAACTGGATTCATGTGGATTATGCCTGGAGCACATTGTACCAACAGAAATAGTCTCCAGTCTTTTATTGCTTGGATGTCTTCTAAGCCTATGATAATGTGAATAAACTCATGTTGACAAAAACTTGTTTAATCAGAAAAAATGAAAATGGTATCACTTTCACCCACAGTAGCTGAGTAGTTATTTATTAGTAGTTACTTTTAAATTTTTACTTAATTTCCATATTGTTTAAAGAACAAAAAAAGTGTTTTTGCTGCCCTTTCCTGAGTTTGAGCCCCTGCCCCTCTAAAATCCTCTCCACGTCCCTGTCTCTCCAGTTGCCTTTGCTATTAAAAGTTGAATTTTCCCATTAGAAACATGACAATTTGGAGAGAAAAAAATAGAAAAAAATCTTTTGTGCTTGGAGGAGGTGGTTTTTGAGAAGTATTGAAATTGATATATTTTGCAAAACTGCAATGGAAAGATGTTTTTTGAATTAAATGAGTCATGTGACTAAAAGTTGGCCACCACAAGAGGTCCCACAGCATCACACAGCTCATCAAAAGTTGCACGTGTCATGTGGAATTGTTGCATCCACAGCTCCTCTGGAAAATCACCAACCACCAATTGCTAAAATGCTTTCATCCGTAGCCCCTCCCACATACGTATAAGGAGCTCGGGGGGCCCTGGCCTGAATAAGACGCAGACATCTCCTTTGATAGATAATGATGAGCGCTAGTGCCGTGGCAGAAATTTGAATGCACCTTTACTGCTGTAAATTAATGTATTGTTCATGTCCATCATGACTTTTGGTGTGAGTTGGTTTGTGTTTTTTCGCATGATTCAATGGAAACAGTGTAATTGCAAAGTTGTGGTTTTTAGACATTTCTAGAATGTTGATATAGTATTCCCCTTATGTGTAATGGAAATGCAGCTACTGTTGACTTTTTATCCTTAGAAACAAAAATCCTGCCTAGTGGAGTTCCCCAATGTTCTGTTCTGGGCCCCATTTTATTCCTTCTCTATATGATCCCTCTTGGGAGACTAAATTCAGTCAGCATAAGGTATGGAGGAAACCAAGTCAACAGAATATCCAGGCGCAGCCAGGGGCCAGAGAGAGTCGAATTGGGTGGAAATGTTTTATTCTGTTTAACTGGCAGACAATTCCCAGATTACTTGTTTTGATTTTTCCTTCATAAAAAGGTCAACATGTGAAGTGCAGTGCTGTGTAATATCATGGTGATGTCTTATCCTGTCTGTGTGTCTCAGGTTCATCTCTATGTAAAGACCTCAGGCTGTATCTCAGTAAATGCTTCACTCCTGGCTGCATGGACAGTCAGTTGCAGCAGCTCATCAGGGAAAACCTTTACCTGCGCGCCGTGCCCTGTAAGATTCACCTGAATATAAATATACATACACTCTTAGCTACTTTGTGGGGATGTAACTCCATCACTGTGCTTTGAAGCATATATCCCACAAGCATAAATACACAATGTAGGTGTACATGCATGCACACCTACATTGGTGCTCCTATTTGTGTTCACATGTAAAACCCAGTGTTTGATAATTTATGGAAACTGACATATTCACATCTTAATATAATGAAGTGAGGACTTCATCTGAAATGTCTGTTGGAGGACAGGCCTCACACTGGTGCCTAAACTTTCATACAAGTAAATTGACAACTTTTTGTAGACACACACATACATGCTGGACACTTTTAGTTGTATTTGTTGATCAGTAAGGTAAAAACCCTGACTCTGAAACTTAAAGACAGGCTAAAGGGAAAATGTATATGACATAGTTAGACCTATTTACAGGTACAACCAGGCAGCCACGGGATGGAGAGATCTCAGGCGTGGATTACAACTTTGTTTCCATTGAAGAGTTTTTCTCGCTGGAGGAGTCCGGAGCTCTGCTGGAGAGTGGCAAGTTCCAAGGTGTGCAACAAACTCACCCTCAACAGCACAGCAGAGGAGGCTGTGAGCCTTGACTTCAAGATTAAAGTAGAATTTTTACAATGCAGACTAAACATGTGACTGATGATGTCTTTTACAACGTTTGTGTTGAAAACAGGATTTTGTTCCTAATCTTTCAAACCCCCTCATTCCTTTATTTCTCCATACTTGAAGCCCCTCCCGTGCAGGAATTAATCTGACAAGATTAACAACACTAAAATAGAAACTGAATTCACACAAAAGCCTCTCTTTTCTCAACAAACCCTGTGACCAACGTGAGATGTGAGCTACAGACACAAAACCATCTTTTCCGTGAGCCACTGCTGGATGGCACTGAGTGCTGCTCAGAACCACACTACCATTAGTCATGGTGATTTATCATCAGCCCCCCCATCGGATGGTACATTTTTGGAAGGATTTGAAAATGTATTGAAAGGTTGTAGTCTAAAGAAAGAAACTGTAATCTTTGGAAATTTCAATCTAAAACAATAGGATCCACCAGCTAGAAAAAATATTTAAAGAGTCCCTGACTAGTTTGATCTTGTCCAAAAGATTCGAGCAGCACTCAGGTAGATTGAATTTTTACCAACCATCCTGAAAAAATAATTACGTCCTGCAACCTGTTGGTGGGTCTCTCTGACCATAATCTGCTCCTCGTGGCTACAAAGCTAACTAAGCATTCAAGAAATTGATTGGGCTCAGATGTTAGAGAGAACTGTGAAAGAGACTGTGAAATATCCATAAAACAACAGAGAAAACAGATAACTTTAGCTCAAGACTTAAATTCCAACAAAATGAAAACATGCTTCCCTGGATGAACTCAGACATGCTGAAACTAATGAGGAAGAGCCCTACAGATGAAAAACGGCCACTGGAGCTCATTTTGGCACATTGCAGTGATGCTTTTAATGAGCACCGTCCCTGAGAAATGAAATCATTAATGAATAAACAACAAATAAGGAATAAACAAATGCCAGTAAGCTGCTAAGCAGCAGCCGCCGAACATACACACACAAGATTAAAATAACACAGCAAAAAATTAACCGTTGACACCCTAAACTCACCTTCATCTGTTTCTCATAGGAAACTACTATGGGACGCCCCGGCCTGTCCATATTAGCCCTGAGAGTCCACCAATTAAATACCAGGAGCACCGCAACCTGCTGAGGAACTTCCGGACACGGAGCAAGTCTCTCAGCAACCTGGAGAAGGCTGTAGAGGAGGACAGTGAGGAGGACGGCGGGTTGTCAGGTACCAACTCATCTTCAGCATCACACCTCCACACCTCCCTTATGACTCATCCCCTCACAGGTTTGGCTGGAGCTCCACCCACCACTCTGCCTCTCAGCCAGTCATGGGAGTCAGCAGCTGGGAGTCGAGGAGGAGTGAAGAACGCAGGAGGAGGAAGAGTGAGAGGAGGAGCTCCTCTGCCTGAAAACTGGGAGGTGGCCTATAGCGACTCTGGAGAGCTGTACTACATCAAGTAAGATTAGTGATCCATAGAAAAGTTAGAAAACATCTGTGGAGCTAATGCTGTTCAAAAGTTTGTATAAAAGCTTAAAAAGTTTCATATTTGATCAAATGTTACTTGTTACTTTGACTTTACTTTGTTAAAGTGACTTTATTGATACAAAATTATATATTATTTGGAGTTGTCCATCATTTTCACATTTTCACGAGTGTGCTAACCATTCACAGTTATGTGGAGTCTCGCCTGAAGCTCTGTCCATGTTTCCTAATTCTATTACTCACTGAGATGCAGTAGCTGTAACCGGTGCCGAAGAGCACCTTATTCTACATCAGGGGTCAGCAACCTTTACCACTCAAAGAGCCTTTTGGATCAGTTTCTCACAGAAATAAAAACACATTTTTATGAACCTTTCCTGTTTACCGCCTGCCTAGTCGTCAGAACAGGGGTGCCGCTCCAGGGATGAGCAGCTCCCCTGGTTCCGACCCGCTCCCGGTCCAGACCTGTTCACAAAAATACAACACCTGGTCGACGGAGGACCCGGAGAGGTTCTGCATGATGCATGACTTCTCACTCAACATGTAGTGTCTTTTTAGAAGAACTTTCCATCCCATCACAGACACGCCCCCTCTGCGCGTTCACGCTGCTCTCTCCCTCCTGCCCGCTCGCACATCCCAACAGCACCACGGCAATCTTTGAACATAATAGTATTTTACAAAACCACAGAGAGCTGCAGCACAAGGATGAAAGAGGCTCCAGAGCCGCAGGTTGCTGACCCCTGATCTAGATTGACCCAGACCTTCCACAGTCTAGGTCATTCGGGCCAGTCGCTCTGCATGGATCTGCAGTTGTTGTTTTGTAAAATAATAGTTGTCAAATGAAAATGATTTGATTAAATTCAGGGAATTCACAGGGAATTTCAATCTTTTTTGTGGGGTCGGCTATGTCGGTCACTCTGTGGGTGACACAACCAATGTCAGGGTCAGGTTACTTCTTTGTTTATTTCCTGTGTTTCTCACAGGCTGCAGAGAATGACATAACATTTGGTGTCCCAGTGTTTACTCCATAAAGATCATTTTGAGCACAGAGGGTGAATGTACAATGGCAGCAATTGATGCATATAATGATGCTGAGTCTCAATGTGTCAGTCACGTGACAAAGATGAAAAGCTGGGTGGATCCTCGTGTGCAGAGCAAAGAGACGGCGTCCTGCTCCAAGCGTAAGTCAGCCTGCTGGTGATGCTTCTGTTATTGTGAGTCATATTCAGTCTGGAAACTTCTCTGTTATCAACAATCTCCCACCGCACACTTTCTTTCTCCTGACAGTCCCAGATTTCACAGAACAGCCCAGCCTGCTGCGTGGTTACTCCATCCACACTCGGCTCTCCAAAGGGCCTCGAGGTTTCGGCTTCAACATTGTCGGAGGGAGTCGACCACAAGAGTTTCTGCAGGTGTACAGCGTCACACCTGGAGGACCCCCAGCTCTAAACACAGGTACACCTAAAGCTGCACCTCCAGGAGCACACAGGTGTGACTGCTGTAATGCTGCCAGCTGCAACTGATCCACACAGACCTGTGACAAAAAAGCCTTTAGACATGTAAATGTGAAGTCATGGAGGCTAACAGGTTCCTCTACACAGATCAGTTTGCCAAGGAATGTCCATTAGGGTTTGTGGGAAAAGCTTTACACAACTGTACGCCATTGGCATCTAGTTCATTCAAAAAAGAAGTCACTGGTCATGTGACTATGTGACTCTATACAGCAGGGGGGTCTAACTCATTTTGACTGAGGGCCACATCAGTATAGTGGTCGTCCTCAAAGGGCCAGATATAACTTATACATGTAACTGAATGTAATGAAAAATAAATGTAACTACTCCTTAACACTAGACAGAGCTCTGAACCTTTTTTCTTCAATGATTTGTGATCTTCACTGGTGTCCATGGATTACATGAAATCTTTCCACCTTTATCCACCTTTGTCATGGTAGGAAGAACACGTCAATGGAAGGGGGGGCAAGATAGGACCAGGGTTAATGTTAAATAACTCATTATTTGTTCATTATAACTTTTTAAAGTGACAATTCCAGTTGCATAGAATCACATGTTTGCTTGATATTCTGGCATAAATCCTTTAAATTTGATTCTGTCAGATTAGGTTATATGGACAGTGTTTAAGTCCTAATGTATAGTAGCACAATCCGTTATTTCAAGTCTGATTCCCCCTAGATATGAATAAATACACACAAATTTTTATGTTTTATTTTAAGAAATTAAAAACTTTTCTGCTCTTGTGCGCCACATAAAATGACATGGAGGGCCACATTTGGCCCCCGGGCCTTGAGTTTGACACATGTGTTCCACAGTGTTCGCTCTGTTGTTCTGGGGAAGGGGTTCCAAAAATAACCCGCAATATGTGAAACCCACAAGTAGAATCAGAGATGTTTTAAGGATGGAAAACTCCTTACTATCCACTTCCTCAGACAGACATGGACATTCTCACACTTTTCTCTCTCGTTTAAATTCTCAAAGTTCAAACCTTCATAGAAAAATAAGAGCGGTTTTAAAAATGAAAACAGAGATCTAATTGTGTTCAAAGATATATGTAACTCTGCCAAGCTGCACATATCTGTAAAGATACACGCAGATTGATTGACAAGGTCCATAGCTAATTAGGATGCAGAACACGGTGCACTGTAGAGAGAGAAAAAGTGCAAAAGTGCACTGAAAAACTGAATCTGAAGATCAGTATCCCAAGATTTTTAATGGTTTGCATGGAGGTCAGTTATTGTTTCATGTTATGAGTGAATTTTTTTAGTGTGACGAAATGTAGTGTGTTACTTTGTTTTGTGTTGTGACCCTTCTGGGCCACCGTATGGTAGCCTACTGACATTTTAACTACATTTACCCTCCCAACTACTGAGAGCTATAGGGGAGACCGTTTAGATCAGTGGTCCCCAACCCCTGGGTGGCCACTTTGTACCAGGCCGCAGACAGAAAAAAACTGAGTGCACTCATGTACTTTGATTATTTACCTTTTGTTTATTTTCTGATAATCATGGAAGTTTTATTTTTGGAAAACTACCGGATTCTGTTCACCACATCCGTCTGTCTTGACGCGCCATGAGACTATAAGCAGCTGCTTTTGTATTTTTAGCCCAAAGCTAAAAAGCTAGTAAAAAACAAGCAATAAAACATATTAGGAACGTTTTTTGGGGAGAAACGAGCGAGGTACCAAACTGAAGAAGAGCCTCCGACTTCAAAGAAAAATTAAGCTGCTTTTTCCAGACAAAACCAGGAGTTTTCCTCCAAATATGGATTCATTAAGACAGTTGTTTCTTCGCACCTGAATATGTTTTGGTAAATAATTTTATTATGGCTTAATGAAATAAATTGTTTGTTGATGCGCATTTTATGATCAGATTTGGATTTTTCTTTAACCAAAACGATCTAGAAACTGCTTGTGGACTTTATTTCTTTGAAAAAAAAACCTCTTCTTCATCATCTGGACAAAAAGGAGCAATAAGAGGTGAACTTTCCCTCTGAACTGTTCCTTTTTTAACTTATGACGTGTAGTATTTACAGTACACCACTTTCCGCAGGGCGTGGTGCAGGCTTGGTAGCCAATAGTGTGTCAAACCTTGATCGCATGGTCAGCTTCTTGTGAAAAACAGTTTCAACCTAAAAATAACAAGATTAAAGTTCTAATAATTGATTTACTATTTATTTTTTTCGTAAGTGACCATGATGTAAACGAGATAGTAGCCTTTGAGGTGTCCATTATCCAAAATGAATGCAGGAGCAACGATTTACGCCTCCACAGCTTCCATTAATTTCTGATGATGGACAGCTCGGTGGGCGTTAGCATGTCCCTAACACAGATTCTCTGTTGACTCCTGTTGACTCCGGACTCTCCTCTGTTTTCTTCTGTCTGTATTGTGTTAATTTGCTGTAGCTGACATGATGACAGTGCGATGAAAAGTTTTAAATTCTTTTTCAAAGTTTACACCAAAGTAGCTAAAGCCTTACATCTAGATAGGGGTTGTCTGCAGGCTAAAAATGGGCAAACTTGTATGGCGTATTCAGGTGGCCCTCATGACATACCAAGGTCATACAAACATGCTGCGGCCTAGACATTGTAGTAAACAATTGAACAACAATCAAGGGAACAGTTAGAGTAACATGGGTGAGATGCAGGTGTGTTTTACAAATTTTTCTTTTTTGTTCGACTCCATCTTTTTTTCCAACTTCCAGTCCTGTGGACTGTGCAACGAGCTTGTTAATGCGGTTCACGTGACACGTACACACTCTTCTTATCTCCTGCTCCTCCAGCGGATATCCTAGTCTATATCAATGAGACCTGTGTGCTGGGTCGGTCCCACAAAGAGGTGGTGGAGATGCTGAAGGCGGTCCCAATGGGCCAGAGTGTGGATGTGGTGCTGAGAAGAGGGTACCCAATGCTTTACAACCCTGATGGCTGTCCCAAACAGAGTCTGGAGGTGGTAAAATCCTACACTTACATGATCCATCTGAGCCTTTTATTCCTCTTTCCTAAATGTCAGGAAACATGGAAGATCAGTCAGAAATTATTGCATCCTGTACATTTTTTCATGTGTAAGAAAAAGTGCCTTTCCAGTCAGAAGTCATCAGAGAAGCTTTGATGCTAAAATATTTTGATTTTGCATTTTAAACTGAAAAATAACAGCAAATAAAATACTACTTTGTCAGTCCAAGTGATTGCAGTATTCTGAACAGGTTTAGGTAAGAAATGGACTACAGAGTTTGATGACTGAAGCTAAACTACTGCTTCGAGTCTCTCTGAATACTTTCAGAGAGATTTCACTAAGAATCACCTGCAACATAACATTTAAACATTCTCTCATTTAAACACAAAAGGAAATATCAGAAAAACGATGCTCATGACTCAATTCTTTTGTGGCTTCTGGACTCAGCAGGTGCAGACTCCCAGTGAGCCCTCTGATGCCAGCCGGGGCCCCACCCACCTCACCTACAGCTGCACCCTAGATGCCAACGACGGCATGGCAGGTCAGAGCCGTCACCAACCATCGCCATGGGGAGAACAGTTTCTCCCTACGGGAGGCTTCGTCTACAGAGCTAGCAAATCAACGGCGGTTTTTAATTCAAGATCTGTATGATCAGGATTCACATGAATTAAAACGTCATTTCACAGAAAAGTAGCACCAGCGTCTAAAAACATCACTTCAATTGGAGAACAATTGTTCTCTGATGTGGTTAGTTTTATGTTTTATTATTCCAAGAAAAGTCCACACTGACATTGAAATGAACATACAACATGAATTTGATCATAAAATATATGAGCCAGGAAAAGACTGGACACATGCCCATCTTTTCACGTAGATGATGAAGATTAATACTACACCCAGCAAGAATTGAATGAAGGGGTTCTGGGGAAGGAATGGTATCAATTAAACACAGTAAGAAGATTGATCGCTAACTGCGACAAAATAAAGGACTTCTTAACACATTATGGAAAAAGATTTAGTGTCTTTACAATAAGAGAAACTTGGCTAAAAGATGAATTAATGTGAGATATATTATTTTCACAGGGAGACTAGAAAAGGTGGAGGGATTACCCTGCACATATGCAAAGACCTGAAATGTAATCTGATCAACAGCATGACAAACACCTTTAATGATGTAATGGAAATGATTTCAATAGAAATGATATTAAAAAGAATTGTATCATTAGTTGGGTTCAGGGACCACCTCGTACCTGCGTCAGGTTCTTCACAAATACACTCACAGACTGGTTTAAAGGGATGGGTACCGAGTCCTGGTATTAAACGAGCCCCGGGACAACATTCTTCAAGACCGCAGTATCGTTAAGATCTGATCTAAACGGTTCTGCTATCGGTACTGGAGAAGTCGCTTTTTTTGTGTCCCACAAGATATAAACGTTATCTGCCATATTTAACTCACCAAGTCAGTCAATTTTCTGTTAATTAATGATGATATTAATTTCGGTATTCTCGCTGAAGAGGAGGTCTGTCTGGCTATTTGTGTGCACGGGGGGGGGGGGTGTAGGACAGACTGCGGAGCGCGGGGGAAACAAATCTCAGCTGCAGAGGATGTGAACTGGTGAACAGGTAGAGAGGAAAAGCAGGTAGAGAGGTGGGGGAGGGGCTTTGACTTCAAACTCTGTCAGATGGAAACACGGTCGTCAGATTTAAACGCAGCTTTGACTGCAGGAGTTGAAGCTGAGACTTTCTCTGGGATGATCTCATGAAGTCAAACATTTATTTAATTTGTTTTATCTTTACATCATGACAGCAATATGTCAAAACATTGCTGTTTGTTTTTCTTTTAATTTTATCTTTCATGTTTTTTACTTTTCAAGTTGGAAAAATGTATAAAGTAAAATGTTTTGTTAAAAAAACATAATGAGGAAATAAAAAACTTTATGTTCTTAATTTGTTATTTATTTATTTTTCATCTTCAAAAATTATCGATAAGAGTTTGTTAAAATACTGGATCAATAAGCAGTATCAATAAGAATAGTCGAAGCATGTAACCTCACTGGGTGGGATTGCTTGAGAAGTAGCATTCCAACAGAACCTTGTCCATTTCTAGTCCATTCCCGTACCCATCCCTAGGGACAAGTCACCAAAAGGCCCTGGAGGCTCTAAAAAGACCTGAAACATCCCATCTGAAATGATGTTTATGTAAAGGATGTAAACAACGTCTACAATTCTTTCATACATATACTTAGTAGCTTATACAAAAAAAAAAACTGTCAGATAAGGAAGTTAACAAGAAGAGATTGTACAAATAAACTTTGGATGACAAAAGGACTTCAGAATGCTTGTGAAAAGAACAATAACTTATGCATAACATTACTAAAACTGAGAATTAAAGAAGCAGAGGAAGGGTATAAAACAAACAAAAATGAACTGGTCTCTACAATAAAAACACAGAAATAAAAAGTACTACTGCAAGTTACCATAAATAATAGAAGTAATGCTAAAGCAACATGGGGTATGGTAAGTGGCGTATACTTCTATAGCGCTTTTCTACCTACAAGGCCCAAAGCGCTTTACAGTCACAGACACATTCACCCAGTCACACACACATTCACCCAGTCACACACACATTCACCCAGTCACACACACAGTCACACACACATTCACCCAGTCACACACACATTCACCCAGTCACACACACATTCACACACTGGTGGCAGCTCCGCTGCTGAACACTGACGCCAACCTACCACCAGAGGCAAGGTGGGGTTCAGTGTCTTGCCCACCTAGCCTCTCTTCAATGGCTCTTCGATGGCTAACTAGCTATTTAAATCAGAAAACAGTACATACAAATAACACTTAATCAAATCTTTGCAGTACAACATGTGTAGTACCACAATGGTCTGTCCTAGGACCAAAAAAGTTATTCAATTTGTAGTGATATTTATAAGTGATATTAATAGTGCATCCAAAACGATAAAATGTTGTTTACTGATAACGTTTTTTAGAACAGGGGTCAGCAACCTGGGGTAGGCATACTTATATTTCGTATTTGAAAAAAACTCATTGGGTTTGAGTGACAATCTCTTTTCACAATTAGCCTTTTTCTCCTATGGGGTCATAAGAAAAGGGTCCATTCATGCAGCACTGTAACTGTGCCCCCCCCCCCACCACACACACACACACAATAAATATTGCCACTTCTTTTCATTCATTCATCCATTCATTCCTCTTAGGCTGCCGGAGCCTATCCCTGTATCTCAATAAAGCTTTATTGTTTCACACAATGTCCATGACTTTTTGCGTCCAGCCTTCAAAAGTGGGTGATTTAGATTAATATGCACCGTAGGAAAAAAAACTAAGTTTGCCACAGTGAAATTAAAACGTTGTAACTGTTGCCGATGAGATGGCGGGTGAGGCGATATGAGCGAGTGTCTGTGGATGGAACGTGAGGGCATGCGTGAGCGGGAACAGCGCAAAGCTGATCCGTCAGCTGTTGTACACATGATTGCAAATGTGTTGTTTTTTTGTTTTTGCTTTATGTTTTTGGCGTCACTGACGTTTATGTAGTTTTAATTCAGTTTGTGAAATAAAAACCAAGCAAGATCAGATTAAACACAGACTTTATTTCTGATCTGCCAAAAGTCTATGAAATGTAAACAAGTCTTAAAATGAATACTACAACTGATCACTACTCCATTTACTTATGGAGTCCTATACTGTTCATAATTAAATAAATAAATATTTAATTATGAACAGTATAGGACTCCATATTTACTGGGTTTGAAAAAAATCAAAATAATGAATAAGTGCAAGTGAGGAAAATGTATATTACTATAATTAAGATACAAAAAAAGGTAGAAATATTTCATTTTAAATGAAATAAAAGCACCATCACAGAATGAACTTACATTAGGTTAGTCAGGCCCTGTCTCATATTGTAACAAAAGATGAATGAGATGAATAATACCAAAATATGTTTAAAAAAAGCTATATGATCTGCTGGTTGTGAATTGAATTAAATAAAATTTCAGATATATTGGTAATGTTTTCGTATTTCCTTGTATTGGAGTCTGCATTAAAGTTGGTGACGATTCGACACTTCATGTCATAAACGTTCCTGACCCCTGTTTTAGAACATTTGGAACTATAAATGACAAAACAATGATTTGATATAAATAAAGCATCACTAAACAACAAAAAAACATACTTCGTGATATTTAGCAACAGAAACACAAACCTAAATATTTCACTTGAAACAGATGGAATGCAAATTGACAGAATGAAGGAAGTTAAATTTCTGGGCGTGATCATTGATGAGGGGATCACTTCATATTAATTTAATCAAAACAAAATGGCAAAAACAACTGCTGTGCTTCATAAAGATCAATAAGCTATGAACAACAAAGCCCTGTATCAACTGTGTAAGTCTTTCTTTGTTCCGGATTTGACTTACTATATTGAATATTAGGGAAGCCCACGTAAAATGTATTTTATTCTACAAAAAAGGCAATAAGAATGATCTCTGGCAGTAAATACGAGATCTATCCCATTCATTATTCAGTAAATTAAAAATAGCAAAATTTTAAGATTTAATTGAACAAAATATGTTTACATTAATGCATAAAACACAAGAATTGTCTGCCACACAACATACCAGTAAGATTTTTAAAAAGACAAAGTATAAAAGATTTTCTCGTTGCCAAAATTCAGACTAAAAACTAAGGAAAGGTGTGTTTCAATTCAATTCAAGAGTCAAGGTACGGAACAATCTAAAACAATCCATTAAAGAAACCAAATCTCAAATCACGGTAAAAAAAAAACTTGTTTAAAAAGAGATGCTTCAGAAATACAGTCAACTTTCTTTGTTCAATTCCAAGTATGGCTAAGAAATTAGAAATATGACAAACATTGCCAGACTGGGCTATTCTAGGTTTTTCTAAGCAAAATACTCTAATGTAAACCAAAAACATACCTCTATGCTATAATGCAGAAACTTACATATATATGAACATTAGGGGTGTAACAATTCATTTTAACAAAGATTAGACTCGATATTTGTGGTTGCCGATCCGATTCACTGACCTAAACTGGATCCAGGACACCTTTAGCCAAAACTTTAACCAGTGGGTAATACCTGCACAATACAGTGCAGGTTATGTAGGAATGAAATATGTGTACAAACAAGTGAACAATTACTGAATGGCAAATCCAGTGACAAGAGATGGCACTTGGTCGTTTTTACAGTATATTAAAATAAACCTACCGTGTCTCAACCTAAATGGTATTTTCCGATTTCGATTAGATTATTGATTCATTTTATTTTCAAATTATTATTAATGGTATAGGTCAATTTGATTCTGCCTCATAGATCAATCTGGTTCGATTCCATGAATAGAATAGAATCATTGGGGGTAATTAACACAATCCAGGCAACGCTTTGTCTACCAGCCAAACAAGGTCTGCATCAGGTGCTGGGGGACCACAGCACTCTGATGGAAAGTGGGCTACTGGAACAAGACGGAAATGGACTAGAAATGGATAAGGTTATGTTGGAATGCTACTTCTCAAGCAATCCCACCCAGTGAGGTTACATGCTTCTACACCCACAATCAAGGCTAACTGCCAAGCAACTTGTAGTCCATTGTTCTAACATTTACAAATGGCAACTCCCATCACAATTTTAGAAATTGAAGTGGTACAAAACAATTACAATACCACAGGAGAGCCAGAACACCAGGTCAGAGAGGAGGCTATACCACACTTGAGCTTGGGTACACAGTTCCAACAACCACAGATATGCTGAGCGAGGCAGCAACTGACCTGAAAGACAAGATCATGTCTACAATGAACACCAGGCAACCCCGACACCAGCTACAACGGTTAAGTGATGTACCGCCTGAAAGTCTCCTGGAAACTGTGAATGAAGCATTGAGGGCAATTCCTAGCACAACTATCACAGAAACCAATGAACTGGTTTACACTTCAGCAGCAGTGATCCTTGAGATGCTTGGCTATAAGAGCAACCATGGAAGAAAACAGTACCCACCATGGAAGCAACGGTTAGAGGCCAAAATCAAGGCAACTCAGAAGGATGTGAGTAGGCTGACAGAGGCTCAAAGAGGTACAATGAGAAAGCAAGTAACTAAGAGATACAGCCAGATGTCCATAACTGAAGCACTGGAAACTGCCAAACAAAGGCTACTAGCCTTGTGCAGCTGCCTAAAGAGTTACACAAGAGACAATGAAGCCAGACGAATAAACAGGCTGTTCGCAATTCAACATGCGAAAGTGTACGGTCAATGGCAGAGTCAAAACAACAGGACAAAACCCCTGCATGGGATGTACCACCGGACCATAACTGAAGTGGCTGATATCAAGAAGTCCTACCAATGGCTACAAAAGGGCTGGCCCACAGGACACCACTGAAGCACTCATCCTGGCAGCTCAGGAACAAGCCT
The DNA here is from genome assembly GCA_037389245.1 of Oryzias sinensis. Taxonomy (NCBI): domain Eukaryota; kingdom Metazoa; phylum Chordata; class Actinopteri; order Beloniformes; family Adrianichthyidae; genus Oryzias; species Oryzias sinensis. Next base: position 32,297,246 of record CM074492.1, on the reverse strand, counting down.
GAACAACTGAAAATATGTCATATTGTAGGTTCTTCATAGCAGCCACCTTTTGCTTTGATTACTGCTTTGCACACTCTTGGCATTCTCTTGATGAGCTTCTAGAGGTAGTCACCTGAAATGGTCTTCCAACAGTCTTGAAGGAGTTCCCAGAATGCTCAGCACTTGTTGGCCCTTTTGCCTTCACTCTGCGGTCCAGCTCACCCCAAACCATCTCTATTGGGTTCAGGTGACTGTGGAGGCCAGGTCATCTGGTGCAGCCCCCCATCACTCTCCTTCCAGGTCAAGTAGCCCTTCCACAGCCTGGAGGTGTGTTTGGGGTCATTGTCCTGTTGAAAAATAACTGATGGTCCAACTAAACCCAAACCGGATGGAATAGCATGCTGCTGCAAGATGCTGTGGTAGCCATGCTGGTTCAGTATGCCTTCAATTTGGAATAAATCCCCAACAGTGTCACCAGCAAAGCACCCCCACACCATCACACCTCCTCCTCCATGCTTCACGGTGGGAACCGTCTCACAAAGACACAGTGGTTGGAACCAAAAATCTCACATTTGGACTCATCAGACCAAATCACAGATTTCCACTGGTCTGATGTCAATTCCTTGTGTTCTTTAGCCCAAACAAGTCTCTTCTGCTTGTTGCCTTTCTTTAGCAGTGGTTTCCTAGCAGATATTCTAGCATGAAGCCCTGATTCACACAGTCTCCTTTGAACAGTTGTTGTAGAGATGTGTCAAGAGAATACCAAGAGTGTGTAAAGCAGTAATCAAAGCAAAAGATGGCTACTATGAAGAACCAACAATATGACATATTTTCAGTTGTTTTGTTATGTATATAATTCCACATGTGTTCATTCACAGTTTTAATGCCTTTGGTGTGAATCTACAATTTTCATTGTCATGAAAATAAAAAAACTCTTTGAATGAGAAGGTGTGTCCAAACGTTTGGTCTGTACTGTGTATATAGTCTTACTCTAAAAGTGTTTCTCCAAAAACTGTAAAAGGTGCAAATAAACATGTTTTCTTCTTTCTGTTCCCCTTCATTTTCTCTGGGTTTTTAGCATTCGAACTTGTGCCAGATAATTTGTTTTTAATGATTTGTGGAAAAATAAAAAGAAATATAGAAATTGAAAAGCACAAATTTAAAAAGCCAGGAAAATTAAATCTCTATTTGAGTAAGTTAAGTTAGATACGTGACACACTTCACCAACAGATCAACTATTTTTTGATTCACATTTTAGGTGCTGTACATAACCCAGTCTCCTTTGCTCCTCTAATGGCGAACGGATTGACAGAGCCCGTCACCCTCTTATCCTCCGAGCCTGCACTCAGTCCACCTCTTCTTCCAGAGAGGACTCCACCCAACCACAGTGACTTTGAAGGTGGTCCATCAAACACTGGAACTCGAAGGTCAGTCCAAGTGGGAAAAGCTTTTTCAGCAACCACAGTTCTAATAGTACCAGCATTAGCTAGTAATATTATTTGCTGTGCTAGCAATGGAGTATTTGCTGTTGTTATGACAGCCCTTAATTCTGTGTTTTACCAACCTGATCATCAGTTTGCTAACTGCTCTTCTATCTTTTCTCTGCTTCTCCTCCACACAGATCCTCCCTGGTTAGCTACAACTGCAACACTCTCCCTGCCCTGCCCTCTTCATCCCGCCTACTCCATCAGAGCTCCAAGTCCTCAGACAGTGACCTTTCCACCTCCACTCTACCAATCACCTCCTCTTCCTCTCACATTCTGTCAAGACTACCGTTAAATCTGCCTGAAACCAGCGCCGCCCAGAACTCCACCAACTCCACAACCAGCAACAATTATCTGTCCTCCTCCACAACTCCTGTTCAGCACCTACCAATGCCAATGACAGTCCCTGTCCTTAATTCACCCAAAGACGCCCCACCGTGTGGCTTTAATGGGTGTCCAGCCAGTCACCAGGCAGCTTCATTAACCTCCCGTGGAAATATAGGGCTAATTCCTCCACTGGTAACAGGGTCCACCAGCTCAGGCCTTGTGGAGGAACTTGTACCAGTTGCAGTTGGGCACAGTGAAAGTGGGGCCCTCGGATTTACTCTAACAACAGGAGGACAGGGAGGCCAGCAAGTGGTGGTGAAGCGGGTCTGGGATCGCAGGCAGTGTCTGTCACTGCAGGCAGGAGACATCATTGTAAAGATTAATGGGGCCGATGTACAGAGCCTCAGCTTTTTGCAGGTGACACACTAGCCCCTGTTAAACTATTAGCATTAGGTGCCTTAGCATTTAGCAACACTTCTACAGTTAGTAGAATCAGCAGCGTTACCTTTATTAGCATTAAAAGCAATAACAGTATCGCCTCTTGACAACATTAGTTGTGCTAGCTCTAACTTTTCAGATTGGTGATCTAATTGTGAGTGTTTATATTTATTCCAGGTTCAGAGAGTTCTGCAGGAACATATCAAACAAGGAGAGGTAGTTCTGCTGGTCTACAGAGGGGGTAAGATTTCACCTTTAAACATTATCTCAAGTTCTTCATCAAGTTCACACCAGGCATGTGCTGCACTTTCAAAAATGCGCTGTGGTTTTCATCAAATCTGTGGTTTCATGAACATACATTCAACCCATGGCGTTCACAAGCAGGGAGAGGGTTTCTTCTTCTGTTTTCTACTGTTTATAGTGCATGTCTGACATCTACAGCTGGAAGAGCCTTGGTGTGAAATGTTGAAGCAATGCAAACCCACAAATCTTGCTCCAGACTTTTTCTTTCAAAGCTCTATTCTGAGATATGAAAGACTTAGTGTCATAGAATTCCAGCCATACACAAACCACCATTATTCATTTCTCCGTCATGATCGATTTTCAAACAGTGGCACTGTGAATAGAGCTTGAGAACACTCAAAAAAACTTGTCTAGCGAGGCCCTAAGATGAGGGTTTGAAACCGGAAGCCCAAAACGCTGTTTTACTTCTGTCATTTTATATATATAAAAAAACTTATAATTAAAAGATTTTGACCTCTGTAAATATGCTGCAGGGAAAATAAGCCTGGAAAACAAAATAAAAAATTGTGCTTTTCAGCAAAAACTAATGAAATCAATTCAAATGTGTTTTCTTTGCTCTTGTGTCGTTTTATCAGAGCTGGACTCCTGGCATGTTTTTTAGAATCAGGTTTATTTATATTTTGGTGGGTTAGCATTAGGCTGAGCTGAGCTGTGGAGGTACTTAAAACTCCGTGCGGGAAATGAGCATCTTGGATGTAAATATGTAGGAATTCCATTAGCCTTTATTTTTTCTGGACACCACTGGAAACACAAGTTCATCTGATGGTTTAGAGTTTCTCAGATCTGCATAGCAGCACTTCCTCCGTCAGCGATCTGGAGCTTCGGATCGCGGGGCTTCGTGCTCCGCTATGCGAAGGTGGCTGCCAGTCCGAGGACAAAGCTAGTCCGGGGGGAAGTTTCGACGAACTGCAGTGCGTCTGAAGGAGGACCGCGGAAGGCGGAAAGGCTACTACGTAGTCCTGAGAAGCTGTGTACAGTCATCAGAAGTTCACAACCGTCACAAAGTCGTGTCCTCTGCCGCTAACACAAAGCTCCACTGCTCCTAGCATGTCTGTGTCTCTCAGCAGACGGACACACGGAGACAGCACACAGACGTCATCGCCCCGCCTCCCCGCTGGAAATGCTAAATCGAATTGAATAATGCGACAGTGTTAGCAGGGTGGATGTTAAAATGAAAATGCAATCCCTTCTTTGCATTTTCGTTTTAATTATGACACAGAATAAGCGGTTTTTAATTAGAAAATGAAAAAGCATTTCTAGTATTGACTTTATTTTTAATTATGCTACAGAATCGCTTCCAGTCAATTACAGGACTATCTAGAATTTGATGATGTTTTTCAGAAGTTTGAGTCTGGTTTTAAATCCTGTCACAGCAGTGAAACAGCTCTTCTCAGGGTGGACCATGACCTGCTTTTAGCTGAGGATTCTGGGTCATCTGCTGTATTAATTGTGGCCCGCAGCAGCAGTCCCTGACTGCAAGG